>VZRU01005375.1:29845-42515 GCA_013398155.1 Pedionomus torquatus | reverse complement strand
GAGGCTAGAATGAGCAGGCAGTGTGCACTTGCAGCCCAGAAGGCCAGTCACATCCTGGGCTGCATCAAAAGATGTGTTGCCAGCAGATCCAGAGAGGTGATTCTGCCACTTTGCTCTGGTGACAACCCACCCTACTGTGTGCGGGTCCGGAGCTCAATATAGGAAGGATGTGGACTTGTTGGAGAGAGTCCAGAGGAGGGCCACAAAGAGGATCAGAAGGCTGGAGCACCTCTGCTATGAGGATAGGCTGAGGGAGCTGGGGTTGTTCAGCCTGCAGAAGAGGAGGCTCCAGGGAGACCTAATAGCAGCCTTTCAGTATCTAAAGGAAGGCTGGGGAGAGGCTGTTCACAAAGGCCTGCAGTGAAAGGACGAGGGGCAGTGGATTTAAGTTAGAGAAGAGTAGACTTAGATTAGATATTAGGAAAAATTTCTTTACTCTAAGGGTGGTGGAGCACGGGAAGAGGTTGCCCAGGGAGGTGGTTGAGGCCCCTTCCATGGAGATATTCAAGGTGAGGCTCGATGAAGCCCTGGGCAACCTGGTCTAGTTGGGGGTGTCCCTGTGACTGCGGGGAGGTCGGACTAGATGACCTTTGGAGGTCCCTTCTGGCCTGGATTATTCTGTGGTTCTATGATATATGCAGGAAGGGCAGAGGTAATGTTGAAGGATCCTGAGGTCTCTTGCCTGAATTCCAAATGCCTGCTATGGCAGCTTAAAATTCAGTAGAATCGCTTTCAAGTGGATTTGCATATTCATGTTAAGGACTACTTCTAATACCATAATTAAATAATCAATAGACAAAGAAAACAACTAAAGTGTCTCTCCAGTCCTTATCTAGGGTTCCTTGCTTAAGTTAACAAGTGTGCATTGGGCTTCTCCATGGCCTTGGAAGAAATCTGCAGGTTTTTTAATTGAAAAATAACGGCTTGCATTTGAGGAAACCGTTTTTCCTGTTCCAAGATGCAAGAGGATATCCTGCATCCTCACAGCAGCGATTCTGATTCCATCTGTGTGCTGACACAGCGGCAGTACATACAAGTGGCTTCCTCACTGTGCAAAATAGAGAAGGAATTAAAATAGAGCGTGCTGTGAGTGATTGCAGACAAGAGTGGGAGGAAGATGTTGGGGAGGAGAATGTTTTGTATTGTTTATTTGTGAGTAACCTGTGCGTGATTAAATACATGACTTAGTTTGGAGGGAACAATACATATTCTTACTGGGTCAGATACAATGCCCTATCAGCATACGTTATTAAATTAAAATAAGGAACCCCCACACGGGATTTGCATTAAGCTCTCAACAATATGAAGAGGGGTTTTAGATTAATCTGCTGCACTTCTATACTCAGTGTCTTTTTTTTTTTCCCAGTCACTCCTACTTAGAGAAGTTTCTGACAGAACAGATGATGGAAAGAAGAGAAGATGTATGGCTTCCACTCATTTCCTATAGAAACTCACTAGTCACAGGTGGGGAAGATGATAGAATGTCTGTGAACAGCGGGAGCAGCAGCAGCAAAGCCTCTTCAGTGAGGAATAAGAAAGGCCGACCACCACTCCACAAAAAGAGAGTAGAAGGTTTGTACGATTTTAGGTTGCCTGGCAAAGGTATTTCTCATTTTGTACATGCACTCTTAGGAGCCCTTATGGTTTATCAATTACTGCTGAAATGTGTGATGTATTCTCTGTGTAGTAAAAACTATATGCTCTTCTGCAAATTCCTCTGAAGCTGGAACATGTCTTTCTGGGAGATGCCATTGTGAGTCCCTGTTCCTGTCTGCCTTCACTGAGCTCTGCACATTCAGAACTGTTAAAAGCTGTTACTGAAGCTGAAAGCAGGAGGTGTTTATGGAGTTATCTGCTCTACACCTTCTTCAGCAGAGGATTTCTGATGTTCTACCCATGCTTCTCTTCGAAGCAGTTGACAATCAACAGGATGTCAGAGCAAACCCGAGACGGAAATTCTGATACAGTTGTGTATTTTGCAGGACTACTGGAAAACACAAAAAAACACCTTTTTTTGTTTGTTTGTTTAAAATTATATTGATATCCACTGTCTGTATTTACTCTTTCAGTGACTTCAGGCACATTCATCAGGAATTTGGCTGCAATAGCAAATTTCTTTCAAAATTGCATCTGTTCCTGGTTAATCTGTATGATGTAGTGTGCACCTTTGTGAATATAAATGTAGAGTAGGTTTAAGCAGGATCTTTAAACTTCAGAGATTTTTCCAAGGTCAGTATCTACGATAGTAACTCCTCAGTGAGGAACCTAATGCTAGTTTGCCTGAATATACAGCAGTTTCCAAAAATGTTCTTCGGAAGTTTGTCCATATGCTCTTCTGCAGTCAGGTCCATTCTCCACCACCACTTATGTTGAGCAGCACGTATGCCAAGCCCTGCAGTTCCTTATTGCCAGCTGAGAGTTTAGGTAGTCAAAGTACTGCTTCCTTTCTTCAGATACTGTTTTGCTTCTTTTAGGATGCCATGATTTTCACAGAATTCAACTGCTGAGGATTTTTTATTTCCTCTTGTTACTATTTTCATTCTATTTTATGGTATTCTACAAATATCCTGCTCTTTTTCCTAAGAAGTGTAGTAACATCTTTGCTTCCCTGTAAGGTGTCTCAGTCCCATGAAGTAGCGTTTATGGCATTGTTGGTCTGGTGCTTTTTTGTGTCCCCTTTCAACAGTCAGTAGAAGGGACAACTGACTTGCAAGGCTTCCTATTTGAATATCCCCTTTCTTTGCAACAGCTGTGGTCCAGAATTTTTCACAGACATCCCTAACTCAGAAGTAATGTAGGCCAAATGCAGGGTTAGTTGGGTGTTTGTTCAGTTGCTGAAAGATGTGACTGTAGAGCGTTTCCAGCGTAAGATCATCTGGCTGCAATACAGACTGTGCCAGGACTTGTTGTAGGTCTGACAGGATTCTGACATCTACAGAGGGAACGAGCGTCTGCTTACATTCTACCAACCCTGTGTCACCAGAAGACACCCAGCAATTATCTTACCTCTAGGTAGAGTGGTCTAATGTCACCGTCACAGCAATTACCCCAAATTCCCCTGTTAGTAATCTGTGGCCAGAAAAGGAGTGGTGAATGCTGCCTCTCACGGGCTGCTCTTGGCGGAGTATGGGCATGTCCTTTGAATACTGCAGATACAGCTCTGAGTCACGGTATGACATTCAAGGACAACACTTTTTTGAAGAACACTGATTAGGAAGTGACTGCACTCTCCTTTCTTTGGTGTGAAACCTGATAGACCTTAAATTCATTGATCATTCTGCAGAGCTTTGTTACTGACGAGAGCTTTGCTGCCCAACCTCAGTATCAGTGTGCAGGAAGGAAGTACAGCCCATCATGATTTGGTTGAGCTCACACCAGCCCAGAACTATCTTTTCCTTGGTAGATACCTGCATTGTAGAATTTGACTGCCTGGTAGGTGATAGAACTGAAAAGTGCTCTCTGATGAAATCAGCAACACACACCCTATGGCCTTTCCTTACACCAAAGGATACACAATGCAGGCACCAACTGTCTTGCTTTAGACTTTTGTTGATACAGGACATTGGATACCACATGTTAAAAAAAACCCACAATAATATAAGCAGCTGGAAGGATACCACCTACTTAATTTTTTGATGGTTCTTTGATGTGCAGCAGACATTGCTCATTGTGTTATGCCATAAGTAACACTTCCTTTTGAAACCCAGAAAAAGGAAAGCCAAGAAAACCTGGAGCCAGGTTGTCTGTATTTTTCATCTGAAATAGATTTCTGCCCAAGCAAGATCTTGTTTCATATGTACCAATAATGAGCTCATGAAGTAGAGATTGGATCCTCAGAAATAAGTACTTACTGTTTGCTCATCTGTGTAACTTGAGCTATGAAGAACCAGTCTTAGGAATTAATTAACTGATGGGTCTGTATGTAATATGTAGATAAGTTTTTGTTGTCTTACTTATCTTTACATATTTTTATAACTCTTCTAAAAATCCCATCTTTAATCTTAACCTGACAGCACAGTTACAAGTTTGGAGCTCTCTTTAAGTCCTACTGAGATTTATATTTTTGTTTAAATTGCACTCTAAAGGAATAAAATCAAGGGCAGGATCGCTGCAGAAACCATCCTTGCATCCAAGAACCCTAACTAGTCCCCCATGGTTCCTTTCTCACCTACAGCCAGTGTGCATGGGGTTCAGCTCACTGTCCAGATTGGAGAATATTCCCTGTTGCTGCTCTGTGACATTTCTTTACAATGCCTTAAGGAAATCAAACATAAACAGGATTTGACCAAAAAAAAGTTTCTCACATAAAAAAGGTGCAAAGATAAATCCAAGAGTAAATAGGTAGCTTTTTAGACATCGTTTATGGCCAAATAAATAAAATAAAAATAATAAAATACATAGGAAAAATTAAAAGATCTACTAACATCCCCATCTGCTTCCTCACCACACATTTCTTCCTGTTAGTGTCTGTGATCCCATCTTCTTTCTTTCACTTGCTTACCTTTTTTTTTTTTCCTAGGTGTCCTCTGCCTTCGCACTTGTCTGTTTTTATCACATGCCCCTCATGTACCCCCCTCTTCTTCCTCTCTGCTGTGCTCCCATCACAAGATGAGCACAACATACCACCAACTCCTGCAGTCACCTTCCCATCTCTAGTCCTCCTATCTGCTCTAAGCACACTGTACAAAATCGCTAATTTTAAGTTCACAGCAGCCAGACCACTCCTCTGCCCCCTCCGTACCCCGCTGAACTGGTTCTTACTGAAGCTTCTAAAGATCTGTGCTGGCCAGATCCAGGGCTTTATCCACCACCCTCATCTTAGTGTTTAACTGTACCTTGTTTGCTGTATGCCCATGAGATTAACACTGATATTTAGATTGTAACTGGGGTTATCTTTGTTAGTATCTGTGCAAGGCATATGACAATTCAGATAGTGCTGTAATACGGTAGCTGTTGCAGAGTTTTGTTTGTTTGTTTGTTAAATATTTTTATTTTAAATTGTTGTACGGAATAGAATCATGGAATGGTTAGAGTTGGAAGGGACCTTCAAGATTGTCCAGTTCCAACCCCCCCTGCCATGGGCAGGGACACCTCCCACCACACCAGCTTGCTCCAAGCCCCATCCAGCCTGGCCTTAAACACCTCTAGGGATGGGGCAGCCACAGCTTCTCTGGGCAACCTGTTCCAGTGCCTCACCACCCTCACAGGAAAGAATTTCTTCCCAGTATCTAATCTAAATCTCCCCTCTTCCAATTTAAAACTGTTACCCCTTGTCCTGTCACTCCACTCCCTGACCAGGAGTCCTTCCCCATCTCTCCTGTAGCTCCATTCAGATACTGGAAAGGGCTCTAAGGTCTCTGATAGTAATCCTTTCTTAAAAGAACATAATATCAGAGCTGAAAGTGTTACCATTTTGAGTATTTATCCAGTTGATCTCTAAAAGGCAGACTGGTTTTATAAGCCACTAAACTGTTGAAAATCAAATTTGGAGAAGCTGCCGCAACTAAAGAACCATATGGAAGTGCATGAGTAGGTGGAAGGCTCTTCTTCCTCAGGTATGGTGTTCTTCTGTGAGTTGCCTGAACGAATCCTGGAGGCAGTAACACTGCATGTTATCAGAACTGCCTCAGGAATTTTAAACATTTTTTTTTTCTAGATGAGAGTCTGGAAGGCTCATGGCTGAACAGGAATGAAACCATCCATACTCCAGGGGCACTGCAAGCACCACAGCTCACCTCGACTGTCTTGCGAGAGAACACGAGACAAATGGGAGAGCAGATCCAGGAGCACGAGTCAGAGCAGGGATCTGAACAAGATTTTTTACACAAGTAAGTGGTGGAATTTCAGTATCGAATACAGTGAGCCAGGCAAAGGAGTTGTGTATTATTGATACCAACAGTCTTAGTCTGTGGCTCCATAGATGCAGGGTTTATTTGCAAAACCAGCTGGAATTGTCTTGGCTTATAGCTCAGCAATACTTGGAGTATTTTCACTTCCAGGAAAGATATATTGTAATGAAACAGTGGTTAAAATTATCTCATAGCACAACCGTGTGATTATGGTAAATTTTCCTGATGTTTGTGCCCCCAGGTTGGATTGAAGTATTTCTCTAACAGGCCTGTTAGATCTTCTCTTTCCTTTCCCTCTGCCCTATGTCACAGTAAATTCAGGTTCTCCCAACATCCTGATTTCTTGTCAAATAACTCTTCAGTCCAGTTCCAGCTGCTGAGGAGATCTTGTTTCTGGGGTAAATGCCTCCAGGCAATTTTATTTTGCCCTACATTTATATGTACTTTTTGTCTCTCAAATCCCATTTTATTGCCTCTGTTTAGAGGGGGAAAAAATGTTGGTTATTGTCTGTCAGTAGTTTATTTAAGAATAGAGAAATCTTCAGAGAATGCTATTATGTTACTGCTATTAATTTTAAGATACAGGATAACAATATCTGTTTTGGAGACTATTTTTATAATTTTATAGCCATTGATATAGTGATCTATGTGTATAAAAATCTGTATTATGCTGGCCAGTTGAATCAGGTTTCTACCAACGTAGTGTAGTATAAAATAGACAAATTAAGCCTCTTGGGTTTCCTCCAGCTTTTGTCCAACACATTTTTCTTGATACACGTTCATCAGATTTCCAGTTCTTCTTGAACTTGAACTCACCCTGCTTGATCTTAAACTTTATTGCTTCATCCTGCATTCCTTAATCGTTGTGTTTTCTAAATACGAATAATTAATAATGGTCATTTTCCCTGAGGAGGTAAAATGTTGTGCAGTCTCAAGTGACACAGGTATATGTACGCCACCAGGTACATCAAAGCTCTTAAAAGTTTGCCCATTTTTGACCTCTGACTCTCAAAATATCTGAGCAACTTCTAAAGAAACATACTCTTTCGAAAGCAAAACCTCCCTCCTTGCTTGCGTGTAACACGCACCAGCATCAGGAGGGCAGCAAATAAAGCCTCAGTGGGATTCCTCCATTGGTGCCCACCACACGAGACAGTCACAGCTCAGCTGCCTACAAATACCTACTAATTTTTGGAGCGCATACAGTATTTGGTGTTTCCATACTACAAATTCAGCCAGCTTTCTTTTCCCTGGGTGGCCTGGCTGGTTTGCCCTCCGGGCACCCTGTGGGGCTGGCATGGGCTGAAGTGTTCCCAGCTGGAAGGAAGTGGGGCTGGCACCTAAACAGTGAAGGCAAGGCAAGCCTGGACAAGGATTTCTGGGGTGGGGAGAAGTTGAACCAGGCTCTTCACCCTGGGCTTGAAACTCTGTTCCTCCCATCTCAGGTGAATGTTGTGAGCAGAGAGCCCAGACTTTGCTGCCACTCAGCGTAAGAAAGTGTGAAATAAATCCAGAGCAGTCAGTTCCAGAACACATGGGGTTAACCACGACCAGAAGAATATGTTGTTCTGGGTCGATTTCACATGGACTATCCCGGTTTACTTTGTCCATCTTATTAGGACATAATAAAATAAAACCTGGTGTTGCTCTGGAAGAGCTGCACTTAACTTCCTCCTATTTCTTTGTCTATAGCCCACAAATCATATCAAATGCATTGCTGTCTACTACTGGATTTAGCTGGTATTAAAAGTACAGCCTTTGAGTTAACGTGGATACGTTACTGGACGCTAAAGTTGATCAAGGTGTTTATTTAAAAGCAATTTGGTCTTCGTGTTGTCTGGCATTTTTATTTGAAGATATGTGTCCGTTATTAATTTGAATGTATTCTTGCTCACATTTTTTCCTGATCTGGAAGAGCAATGTAGGATTTAATCAAATGAATTTTAGAAGTGCTCCCACTTCAGGCAAATGTCACACTAATGAATGAGCATTTTATGTAGCTGTTTTTATCGCAACGATTAAAGTGAGAGGAGACAAGTTGCGGAAGGGACTCCAGAAGATGTGTGCGGTGATGGATGTGATTTAAATATCTTAATCTGAAAGCATGGCCAGACCCAAAACTTGAGGAGATAGATACGGTCTAAAAATAGTCAATTCCAAATTGTCTGTGTTCTCAGTCATAATGCTGCTTTGTTTTTTAGTCCCCAGATGCAGATATCTTGGTTGGGCCAGCAGAAGCTAGAAGATTTAAATCGAAAGGACAGGACAGGAATGAACTACATGAAAGGGAGAACTGGTGTAAGGCATGCAGTGTAAGTGTCCAGAGCATCCTCATCTCCAGATCAGAACCATATCAGATGACAATACTGTGTTGTAAATGTTACCTTGTCTGGGTTGTTGCCAATGCTTTCTGGGACATTTTAGCTCTTGTGAAGAAGGCAGAGTTACAGCTTTGTTGTGCTGAAATGGACACTGGGCCCTGTGGCCCCTGCAGCGCAGCTCTGCCTCTGACCATGGCCGTAAGCAGGTTCCACATGAACAGGGCATCCAGACTGTGGCACAACACCCTCTTATTCTCTCCCAGCCTTCAACTGTTCTCATTGTGGGATGGGGGTCTGTCATATGTCTGTTCAGTAATTCTCTGTGACCTCTTCCAAGTTGTTATTCAGTTTTCCTGTGGACCCGTTCATGCCTCTTTCCTCCACATCCACTTTTCCCAAGGCATCGCACTGAGCAGCTGGCGGAGGGGACAGGCGTGGGTGAAGGTTGAAGGGTTCTGTTGTACAAGGTGCACATCTGACAGGGTTGGCACCAACGTCTCCAGCAAGATCAGGGCCTTACAATGTTAGAACCCAGTCTTGGCTTTGCTGCTGGCTTTCCAGGGATTTATCAGTGATCCTGGCAAACAGCATAACCCCGCTTTGGAAAAGGGCGAGCAAACATAGTCAGGTTATTGCCCTTTACTTGTTAGCACAAATTTAATTACTGTTTATAGTAACATTACATGGGACTTCCTGCTTCAGCCTCTGCAAGCGCTAGATTTGGTTTTACCTAAGATTTTCTTCCAGTTACTATTACAGAAAGCGGTGCTGGCTTTATCCTCAGCATAAGGTTTTATGTGAAGGCATTAAAGGATAGGATTTGTGCATTCTTTTTTAATGACAAAGATCATGGTTGGGAAATCTGAATGCCTGGAACTGACTTTTTTCTTTATTTAATCAGACGAGGTCTAATGGAAGATGACGCTGAGCCCATCTTTGAAGATGTAATGATGTCCTCACGAGGTCAGCTAGAGGATATGAATGAAGAATTTGAGGACACAATGGTCATTGATCTGGTCAGTAAATCTTATTAGTAGCAAGTTTAAAATGGATGAAGAATAATTTAAAAGGAATTTAGATGCGTAAACAAAACCTTCCAGACTGTTGAGGCTGATTTCCTTTTGTCTGAACATTAAAAAGCAGAAATGATCTGAATACTCCCTAGAACCTCCAACTGCACACTCAGGCCCGATTTGTGTTTCCATGAGCAAAACCAGGAGCATTGCTCAGCAGCCTTACACCTCACCAATATTCTGGACTCAGGCAGTAGCAAGGGCATGAAGCACTGTTGTGCACCTGGGCCTTGACAACCGGTGAGACCCAGGTTACGAGTTACAGCGTATCGGGTGTTTCAGTGCAGGTCCATTCCGTGGGCACTGAAGAAGCAGCTGCTCTGACTGACCAGGCAGTCACCAAGGGCAGGGGCAGTGCTGCTGGGGGTGGAGGTGGCTTCAGGAAGTACAAACGGACTGTCAAATCCAGTAACAGCGTTTGAGTCTGGTTGCTAGTTGACATTATGAAGAGTTTGGAAACAGTATGGCCTGAAGGTATTCTTTAGCTGTTGTTTCTCCTCTGCCATTGTCACAGCCACCACTAACACTTTGGCTGACACAGCGCTTTCTACAGCTACACTGCGTTCAGAACAATAGAGCCACCTCGGTGCTGCGTTTTCTGGCTGATTTGGTTTCTGGGAGGTCGGGTCCTTAATCCAGGCATGGTTGGTTTACAGCCACAGAGCCAGCTGTGCTGGCAGAGCAAAAGGGATGGGAGGCGTGAGGGGCTACCTTATGCTGGAATTGCTCCCACATAGGTTCTGTCATCAGATAGCAGCCTCAGGGCCTTTTTTCAGGGTACGGTACTGACCACACAGGCAGCACTCCCTCAGTAGAGGTTAGAACCTCGTTGGACTTGCTGTTGGGAATGAACACTTTCCTGGTGAAAAGGATGAGTTCATGTTATACACCTCGCTGGTTTTACGCTTTTTGCTCCTTTCACATCTAAAGTAGCACAGGCTACTCTAGAATTGGGCTATAGTGTCTTGGAAAGAAAATTTAGGCAATAATTCAGTTGCTGCTGAATAGTGAGGTTATTACTGGCATTCAAATGATTATCAATAAGTAAAATCTCTCTTTTACTGGTAATTCAAGGCAAGGAAATGAGGAAATTGCTCATGCCAGTGAAGCTTCCATTTACTCTGATGTTCCTAGGGAAGGCCAACACAGAGGGTTTTAATCCTCAGAAATAGTTCTTTTTTTTTTTTCTAAATCTATTTTTTGACTGTGCCAGTGCTGAAGTTTCACCATAACCTTAAAAGCATAAAGACAGTCAAAAGTTTTTATGCAATCTGGCCTACAGGGCTAATACCAGAGCATCAGTAAGTCAGCAGGAGCCTTAAGGAAGTCCTTAGCTAATAAGCACAGACTTCAAATTACTTTAGAATCCAATAGTTTTTACCACATTCCTTAAATAAAATGTGAATTGACAAAGTGCTCCCCTATGTCAGGACTTTTTTTATAAAAATCTAAGCAAAGTTGCTTTGTGAAGACCAGGTGACAGCGTCAGTCCCCATCAGGTACAGAGCCACGCACGTCCTTCGTACCCGGTAAATGATGGGATGTTCTGAAATGTCCAACTCCTCTTTTTAGCCACCTTCGAGAAACCGGCGAGAGCGGGCTGAGCTGAGGCCAGACTTCTTTGACTCCGCAGCTATCATTGAGGACGATTCAGTAAGGCTTTACTTGTATCGATTACGCTTTATCTGAGGTTCCTTTTGATGATCATTCCTCCTGATTAATTCCCATCTTTTTTCCAGGGATTTGGAATGCCAATGTTCTGAAGTCTGGTGAAGACATTTTACAAATTTGGAACTCTATTGTTTAGAGCTAGAGGCCTATATACTGTGATAGCTTGTATGAAAAACCACATTTTTGATGTGATACGGTTTGATTTTTAACCAAATGATTGAGGTCAATCCCTTTTTGTAGTGACAGAAAGAAGAGGAACTTCTTAATGACACAAAGGAATGTTGGCCAATCCAGTCACCTCAGAAGGGCTGACCTAAAAAATCATTTGTATCCCTGTTCTTGACTGTCCTAATACAGTTTGTTTTGTTTTGTTTTTCCTGGATGAGAAGGAAGTTTTAAATTGTTAAGACAGCTGTCAAAATAAACACTGTTCTACATATGTTTTCTGAAAACAACATTGAGTGAAAACAGAACTTTTTAACTTTATTTTTCTGCTGTACAATTTAAAACAGTTTTAACATTTGCCTTTTTATGTTTTAAAAGCTAGCCATTTTTATTAAACCTATGCCTATCAGCCATTGACTAGCAATGATGCTATAAAGCAGGTCATTCTGGCTACAGAAAAGTGTTTTTGAACACACTGGATTTGATTAACGTTATGGTACGCTTATATCCTCTCACAGGCATTGAGAAGAACACTCTTCTAGAAGAGGTTAGAATTCTAAGGACGTGCATCTCTGCCAAAAAAATTTCAGATTCTGATATGATAAACCCAGATTTTATACTCTTGAGAAGATTTATTTTTATTTATAATGGGACATAAAGTAAGAGATGTCCATGAAGCCACTTTTCCAACAGACGCTGTGTAACATTCATTTTATATAGCACATGGGGACACAAAAACAGTAAATTTTCTATTGGTACTTGCTCTGTGCATTTTTAGCAACTTATACCAGCAAATAAAGTATTCTCAGTAAAACACACAAATGGTTCTCAAGTAATCACTTTGCTGTTTTTACTACCTACTTCAAGCCCTGCCAACACCCAGGTACATAAACAGCAACTTTCCTNTTCCTGGAATTCCCCATTTCCAATTAAAAAAAAAAAAAAAAAAAAAAAAAAAGGAAGTCAAGGGTGGGGGAAAGGAATCACTTTAGCATACAAAAAGCAATTTTAACTGTACCATAAAAAAGAAGTCTACTTTCCATGCCGTAAATACCCTTTTGCGCTATTTTTGTAAATTAATTTTGCCAGTTAGAAGTACTGTATGTGCTGCATAGAAATTTGTGCTTAGATGGTGAAGTTCTTAAGCTTACAATGGAATACAGCTACATTTTCAGTGTTAACTGTGCATATTGAGAGTAATTCTTTGGGGAAAAAAAAGAAGAAANGCATATTGAGAGTAATTCTTTGGGAAAAAAAAAGAAGAAAAAAATAGGATTTTTCAAAAAAGTTAAAAACATTAAAAAAAGAAAAAAAAAAAACCAACCCGTAAGACCCCAAACATTCTCAGCTAATTCATTGTAACGAGATTTTTTTCAATGTCTTCAGTAATTTGGAATTTCATTATGCTTCTAGCTGCTACTTCGTTAAAACCAGCCCCGCTATCAGAGGTGCTGCTGGCCATCAACAGCTCGCACCGACTCCAGTGTCTTTAAGAATCAGCCCCAACAAGTTAACCTTCCTTTCTGCATTCTCATATTAGCATTTGAGATACGAAGCAGGATCAACCCACTTGGAGCACAGCAGTTTTAGA
>VZRU01005375.1:0-18275 GCA_013398155.1 Pedionomus torquatus | reverse complement strand
TTATATTCTCAAGCAAACAAAAAAAGCCCTGAAACTTCAGATTAGATGTGAGGGAACTTCTTCCTCACAACTTAAATACTTCATGGAATCAGGGAATTGTCAGAGTTGGAAGGGACCTCTAGAGACCATCCCGTCCAACTCCCCTGCCAAAGCAGGGTTGCCCAGAGCACATCACTCAGGCTGCATCCAGGTGGGGCTTGAACGTTTCCAGAGAAGGGGACTCCACACCCTCCCTGGGCAGCCTGTTCCTGTGGCTCTTGGCAGACAACACTTTTAAAGAACAATTTCTAGTGATTAAAAGGAAATAGTACTCCAGGGAGCTCAGAAATTCTCCATTTTTAATATTTGCTCTCATTTCTTTGCAAGTTCAAGCGCTTTAGAGAGGCCAACACAGCATGTTCCACTGTGTACGTGTCCCTGGTGTCAGATACAGTAGAGGATGGAGAAACTCAGTTTTATCTGCAGTAGAGGAAAACGCGCTACATCAAACTTCTCTGCCTGGCCCCACCACTCCTTGGCAGCTGCGCTTCCCTCTGTGGCTGAAGTCTCTCTGCAAATGACATCCACTGGTGTGTATGAAGCAGTATCAAAATTCACATGTTCAAAAGAGATCATAATTATGCATGGAGCAGTAGCGACACCTGTAAACGACTGCCTAGTGTTTTCTCCTAGAATTCCTGGTTTTCAACTGTTTATGACAATTCTGTCTTGCCACACTGCAGTTGGCCAGTCATTGCTAAGGCAGATGAAAAGTTGTGAAAAATACAAGTATTTGTAGTTTTCTTTCCTTAGTACTGATGTGTCCTGAAAAAAAGTCTTAGTATCCCTTTCATCTGCTAGAATCATTTATCCCTGGCAGTTTTTATTGTCCCTTCATTCATGGCCACTCCACAGGTAAAAATACTAACTTGTGAAGACTCAAAAAAAAGTTAAAAATCTCTCTTCAATGCCATTCTATTAGTTTCTTCCAATTATTTACACACAGAAAATGATATATTAATCACAGACTTACGGAGTGTATGATATCTAGCATATCGTAGGCTTTAGTAGATTCAATGGGGACAACTGTGTCCAGCTCAGGAGCCAAACGGTCACTGCAGAAAATAAGCAAGTGTGTATTTACAGATCAGATGAAGACCAAGACCAAAATCTCTGGTAGACAATGTCACCTCTCTGAAGCTTCATGGAAACTGCTTTTCAAATACAGGGAAAAGAAACAGACCTTTGTCTCTCAGCCAGCGGTGCTTCAGGCCACTGGGTCCTCACACACAGGACAGAAACCTGACTGATCTTTTCCCAAAGGAGACATCCCTTCTACAGGTACCTCTGCTTATGAAACCATCTGGAAATGCTGTCTTCTCTTTGACTAGAAGGGCCCAAGGTAAGTATGAGCAGGGAAGTCAAGAGGCAGGCCAGTGCTAGCTACCAGAATTTGCAGGGGACACTGTGCTGGGGCACAAGTCAGCAGTGGAGAAAAGGATTTGGTAGAACAAGCGTCAAGCAGCAGAAGAGCCTGCTCTTGGGGAAAAGTTTCTCCCAACAGCAGACCAAGGTTTCCAGTCTTTCTTCCATGTAGCTGGATCTATAGTATGTTTATAGCTCTGACCATCTCACAGAATCATACAATGGTTTGTGTTGGAAGGGACCTTCAAGATCACCCAGTTCCAACCCCCCTGCCATGGGCAGAGACACCTCCCACCACACCAGCTTGCTCAGAGCCCCTTCCAGCCTGGTCTTGGACCCCTCCAGGGATGGGGCAGCCACAGCTTCTCTGGGCAACCTGTTCCAGTGCCTCACCACCATCACAGTAAATAATTTCTTCCTAATATCTAATCTAAATCTCCCCTCTTCCAATTTAAAACCATTACCTCTTGTCCTATCACTCCACTCCCTGACAAACAGTCCCTCTCCAGCTCTCCTGGAGCTCCCTTCAGATCCTGGAAGGCCATTATAAGGTCTCCCCGGAGCCTTCTCTTCTCCAGGCTGAAGAGCCCCAGCTCTCTCAGCCTGTCCTCATAGCAGACTTGCTTCAGCCCTCTTCATAGCATCTTCATAGCATCCACTGGACCTGTTTCAACAGTTCCATGTCCTTCCTGTGCTGAGGACTCCAAAGATGGACACAGTACTCCAGATGGGGTCTCATGAAAGGAAAGGAGATAAGAGCAGAGGGGGGAAGCTCATTGCATTTAGTATATTGCGTGGTGTGATTTTTACCTTCATGTGTATTTGTCCACAATCTCCCTGCCCACATTGCGCACGTTTGATTTTGAATACACTTAACTATAGAAAACCATTCCAGACTTACTTCCCCTGTGACCAAACATCCACTCTCGGCTTCTTCAGTTTCATGCCCGTGTTTAAAGAATCTTTGCTGTTACTCTGCTTAACTCACCAGCATCACGCTTCACATGGAGATTTACACTGAACAAGAACACTGCCTCCCTGGTAGAAGCTGACACCAGCAGTTACCTCCATCTTTGATCATATCAGCTCCATTAAGGACCTACAAATTCAGTCACAGTCCCAATAGGGCGGGTGTCAATTTTTGAATCACCACTGAGAAGGCTTCAGGGAGTATTCTATCTGTGCTATTCCATACAAATACTGATCTGTATTTGTTGTAAATGGTGTTTTGGTGGAGTTCTTATTGAATTGTATTTAAACGGTGCAGTGATTTAGTACATTTAAAGCAATAGAACACAAGGCTCTAGATACCCAATTTGAAACTGGACAAAGTGATCTGCAGTTCGTCAAGCTCAGGGAAAAACTAATAATGCAAGCCCCAGGCTGTCTCTGTGCTCCCTCATACACACAGGACCAGAAAGACACAACTCCTTGCTGAGAGAGTAAGAGACACATCTACTAATAAAACTGGCAGCCATGTTTCAAATATCTTCTCCACATGGTCAAAGAGTATGGCTTGCAAATATTTCCATAAAATGATGTAATGAAACCTTAATCTGATAAAAGCAATCAATTTTAACATACTAAACCCCAAGCTACAGAAGATTCTAAACTTTTTCCTGTCCATAGAGTAGACATGAATGTGCTCTAAGTTCTGTCCATTACCTCTGGTATCCCAAAGGATAAGGAAAATGGAAAAAGGAAGTTATTGTTCCTATAAATTCACAGGACTGTGGAATACTGAGAGAAATTATAAGGGTATTAAAATCAATAACTACGATCAAAATGAAGACATTATCCAGGATATCACAACTTTTAAGATCTCCTTCGAATCATCACAGATGAAGAATATCTGGAGCTTGCTAATAGAGTCACTGGCCTTAAGAGGCTGAGAACTGTATTTCTTACAGATCCCATTTATCAGGAAGGAACTGCTGCTGCTCATCGTCAAAACAGTCATCTGAAGCCTCCCACAGCTTAAGTCACTCTCACACAGATCGATACTGGTTTTCATTCAATTAAAAAAAGGGAAACTGCACTCAGTTACCAAGAATTGAGAGTAACCTCCTCCAGAGATTTGTACGCAGGCTTCAGAGGAAAGGAAATCTGATTATAGGCAAAGACACATCAAGGTAAAAATCATACCATGCAACATACTAAATGCAAGGAACTAGATGTCCTTCAAAGGTAGGGGGCATTTGCACCTTTAGTCAACTTCTAACTCTTTAGAACCTGGTCACCGACATCAAACACTCTGACAGAAATTCCAGCAACCAAGACTGATGCTTTTCAACATCACAAAGAACCCACCCACCTGGAGAAACAAAAATCCAACAGACAAAACAAAACAAAAAAACCCATCAGCTTCTGGGCTTAACAATGAAGACATAAGTATGTTTACTTTATTTTTTATTATTTGTGGAAATTTTTTGTGGTGTGAAAATGCTGCAAAAAGGCAAAAATTACTCTAGCAGGATGGGCTTTGACTGGAGCAGTGGTAGGGATCAAACACGTCAATTCCAAGTGAAAGCAGTCTATTAGGATGTCAGTATGTCCAGATAAAATATTACCAATGTAAGCATTAAGACCACAAATGGAAGAAATATTGGGGATGCTGCTATAAAACCAGGCAAATATTCTGTTTAATATATTTAACAAATAGATCTGTCTTCACATGTACAGCGACTATTAAATTGAAGTTCTTAGTACAAATTATCGAGCATTTCTTCTACTGTTATCCTCTAATAAAGTACCTGCTGCGAAGTAAGAGACTGCCTCCCTTAAGAAAATAAAGAACTAATCTCATACTTTAGTAGGCACAATGTAACTGACAGCTTCTCACATGAAAATAAACTGCCTATTATGAAACACATTGATTAAAAAATCCAAACTGTTGTTTCTATCATGAAATTAAAATACACCACTCAAGTCTAGAGAGGGTAATTATGCCAGTACAGCTTGCTGAATGCCTACAAGGAACACAACTTCAGAGACAATCCTCCAAATCCACAAATTAATTGCTTTGGTTTATCACTACCAAACCAGAACAGTCTTCCAGTTTAATAAACACCTAAAGATCCACATCTTAGAAAAATTAGGACAAGTAATTAAATGACCTGTCTGACCACTCTCTACAAGCAATTGGCCAATTTATTTCTCTAAAAGTGAATCATGTATTTCAGGTACCTGAGTGGTGATTTGTCAAATCAATCCAAAAAAACTCCCCAAGCAAACTGTTCCAAAGGTACTGCAAAGAACAGTGAAGCATGAAGAGAAGATAACCTGCCCAACACACATGTTACAATCTGCATACATGCAAGAACCCCGAGACACAGATCACACATGTCTAGAACTGAATGAAACAACTTCAGGAGCAGCTCCCGTACAGAAGAGGGCGACAATCTCTTACGGGTTTCCCTACAGAAAGGGCGTGCAACTGGATCTCGGGTCAAAATGCTTTGACTCCACTGACATTCTCTGTCTTTAACACGTCGGGCAAGGCTGTCTACTCAGCCAGCCCCGCGCAGGTTCCCTTGGCTCACTCTCTATCTCTTGAGAAATTCTCTAATAAAAGTCCAGACGGTTGACATTTTTCTTCTCTTGAAATGACTCGAGTCCTTCCCTTGTTGTGTTGCCAACTACACAATGAGCCTGACAGACAAGTGCCCAATACAGAAAACTTTCTGCCTCTGCCTCCTTGTTGCTTTCCCACCACCAACCTTAACAAACAGAATTCACCCAACAGGTCAGAGACCAGGGATCTCAGCCAGTCTCCTCTTACCTGGGATCATGGCATTCACGCACTGGAGCTGGATCACGGTTGCTGAGAGGTAAATAATTAAAGAATTCTCGGAGGTTAAGTAAAGCATCTATATCATTCTCAAAGGCTCTGTGTGCAACTCCTGGCAAGAAAAAGTTAAGCAGTTATTGAGATTATTTTGTAAGTTTCGTTTTCAAGATGTACCAATAAAGATACAAAGAAGTGACAGGAAGAATTTTTAAACCTGAGCTATTAACAATCAGGAGTTTTAAGCCACCGCATTTTGACCAGCTAAAAGTATCCAGAAAATGTGTGGCTGTACCAGGCTTCCTCCAGAACAAGCCTGGATTGCTGATCTCTTATTTAAAATACCATAAAGTGGTTTATCAGCTGTCACAGACCGAGCTGGATCCCAGCCTTCTGGAATCCATTCCAGGTTACTGTGCTGTGCTCAAGCTTCTTCCTACAACTTTTTTTATGAAGGCTGGATCTGAGCAGTGGGGGGGGGGAGGGAAGAAGAAAAGAAAAAAATCGCTTCATCTCACATTACCACTTGGTTTACAGTTAAGAAGTTCAATCAATCGTGTTAGTAAGCAAACAAGGGATTGTTAAGAATCTTTCAACCCATGCAAATTTCTGGACAATAAACAAAACCCAAACCACTCCAAGCCTGATTTACTAAGCCTTGCTCTCTAACAATCTTCTCACTCCTGGAATCTTTCGTGAATTTGCTACATTCTCTGCCAAATCCAGAACTCTCCCACACTCCCACTTTTCCTATTTTGTTTTCCATTATTTCAGTGCAGGGCAAGAGAGCCCTATACAGTGCAAGATGTGGGCTTAAGCAGTTTCATCACTTCTTGTGAAACTCAGTACCGCATTAGACAATCAGCTGTTTAGCTACAACCGTGTCATTTGCTTTACAGAATGGATAGTACATTGAAAGAACTACCCAGCTCTCACCAGATACAGCAGTGTGTGTCTTCGCACCCCCAAGCTGCTCTTGGGTGACATCCTCATTGGTAACAGACTTCACTACGTCTGGGCCAGTGATGAATAGGTAGGATGTATCCTGGGGGAGGGAAAAAAAGCAAAAACACACAGTAAATGCGAGGCCCAAGCTGCAAAAGCACTTAAGGAAAAGCCAGTCTCAAGAAACTTCCCCCAGAATAAGAAAACAGCAGAACACAGAGACAAATTTCTTAAGTGTCCTTAACGCATTATATTAAAAATCCACAGAAAATGCAATTACTCAAAGGTTACTGGGGAAAGTTATTCTTGCCTTTTCATGAAAACTAAGATTAATTCAAACCAGGAAACTATCTCAAAAAAAAACCCTTCATGCAGGGTCAGTTTGCATCTGATCAATGCTACCAGCAGCAGGTCAAACTACACTGCACCCTTACCTTCACCATGAACGTGAAATCAGTTAAAGCAGGTGAATACACAGCTCCACCAGCACAGGGGCCCATAATGAGGGAAATCTGCGGAACTACCCCAGAACACAGAACGTTTCTCTGCAACAGAAAAAAAAATAAAAAGACATCTATTTTTATGAAAAAAAGTGCACCTTTAAGTCTGTGCACAGATTCTGCAAGAATTCACAAACAGGAGAGGACAATTTGCTTTATTTAGTGAGAAGAAATAGCTGGAAAGAACATCTTGATGCAAATAGAACCAAAATAATTGTTGTTGCTACTGTTCCGCTTCTTTGTTCCCATATGCTTGTCTTCATATACTGTGCAATGACTGTAGAAAGGAAAGTGGAACATTGTCCTGGGTTGAGAGGTCCAGGACTAACTTCTAATGCTGGGAAAATTGCACTTTTAGAAGACTGTAGTGTCTGAATTCATGAAAATATTTACTTTATGGCCAGCCAGGCTCTGTGAGACTCAAGGTGTCTTTTTTTGAGCTTTGCCAGCTGAAGGGACAAGGAGGAGCAAGGCCTGGGCGTTTGACCCAAGCTGGCCAACAGGATTATTTTACACCATGAACGTTACATTCAGTATAAATTAGAAAAGTTTGCTGTGCAGCAGCAAGCTCTCCCTTGATGGTGGCGAGTCCAAACAACTCCTTGCCCCAGTGCCAGACCACTGAGCCCCTCCTTTCCCCCGAAGCTGTTGCACTTGCAGTGTCCGACATTTGCTGTCCCTGCTGGTAGGGCACCGCTTCCTGCTGAGAGAATGGGCCGAGTATAATTCTTGTAAATCTTATACATAGTGTGTCGGGACTAATACCGGTTCTTTGGTATTACTGTTAATTATTTAGTCTTATTCTACTAAATCTATTTACATTTCAACCCTCGTGTTTCTTTGTGTTCCCTGATTCACCTTTCCTGGGTGGGGAGGGGTCACCGGCTGACAGGATAATTGTCTGAACGACAGTAACTTGTTATGGATTTTTCTCAACCTTCACTGAGCCTGGAGTGGTAAGAAGCGTTTGCATTGGAAATGTGAACACACAGGTACACCATCGCTCATTGCTCAACTGGACTGCAACTGACTTCTGTAGCTGTTCAGCTGCATCGCCCCCATTGCACTAATCCACACAAGCATCAGCACCTGAGCAACCTGTCATCCCACCTGCTCACATTCCTACAAAAAAGTGCTATCACCTGAATGTTTTGTGCACTTACTTTAAAACTTCAGAAGGCATATAAAATAATGTCATTTCAGTGAAAAAATTATCAGTAACACTTTCAGAGGAAAAACTCTTCCATCAGCCACAAAAATACCACAGAAACATAAAACTTTCACCAGTTCAATCAGTGTTGGATGTCCCCACATGGGAAAGTTAACACTAGCGTACACTGTTCTTTGAACACAAACTTCTGACTTGCATCCTTTTTCTTTTTTTTTTTTTAAAAAAAAACTCTTTTCCCTCTACTGACCTATCATAATTGCCAGAACAGACACTTGGAGCTTCTGATCTGAGTTTCTCAAGTTTTCTTCAAGGACATGGTGTTTGATTTATTTTAAATCCCTCTTTCTGCAGCGGAAATCTTTCACCTTTTATCAGCTCTACTGAAAACAAATCTGCTGTGTGAAATTCTTAACGTGTCGTTATTTCAGAGGAAATGCAGAGACAGCTGGTGGTGGATCAACCATCAGTCACCTAACAAAACACCCTCTGAACTACAGCATGTCCACCTGTCTCAGACAGACAGATAAACACTCAATAGAAATTACATCTCAACACAGGCAAACTATACTCAAGTGTGAATCAGAAAGTTAACAGTTGGGGTTTCTTCCAATTAAGTAAATTGCCTGTTTTTTCATTCTTATCACAAATAGTGTGACTCCTACAGAGCTTTTCATTGGATCACAGTGTTTTACAAGGCTCAGCATTACCCCTGTTTAAGACACAAGTAAATGAAACAAAGGACAGTAATTTGCCCAAAGCCAAGAAGAGAACGGCTCAGGTCTCACAAGTCCCCATATGCACTGCTTTATCTACCAGGCAACAGTGGCTGAAATAGGATAATAATAACCTCAATGTTTATTTACAAACACAGACGTAAATAAAGAAAGACTTTGTCCAATTTTGTGGATGCCAAGCTTCCAGGTCACCCAGCAGCCTACTTACCAAAAATATATCTGCGTAGCCTGCCAAGGACTCTACTCCCTCCTGGATACGGGCTCCTCCAGAGTCATTGAGCCCAATCACGGGGGCTCCAACCAGAGCAGCTTGATCCATGACCTGGTGATGAATACAAACTCCTCATTATTGACCCAGCTAAGCCAAAATCCCAAAGCAACCACGCCCTAAAATGTTGTCATCCCAGGGGAAAAAGAAAAAAAAAAAAGTAAAAATCCATTTGTGCCACAATTTGAACTGCCTAGATAGCACTCAGCTTCTCCTTGGTTTGTATTAACTTTCACAGTCACTGTCTTCTTACTGGGGTATCGTGTTATGACTCTTCAGACCACTAGCTAAAAGATACACTTTTAATCCCTCCCACAACCTTTAATATTGATCTGCCTTACTAGCTGTGCATCTCCATACTCACTACATTATCCCAACCCCATGCTAAGCGACACAATCACAGGAGTTCGGACCAGAGAAGTCCAATCTATCTATGATCGTAAGAAGTATCAACCACACCTTAAACCCTCCTTTATTCATGTCTGATCTGATCTTAAAAGTTTATTGCAGTGGTGATTGTGTAATCTTCCTAAGCAGTATATTCTAATGCCTGGTCAGCCTTCTTAAAAGTTCTTTGAGAAGACCAAACTAAATCTTTTATCTGGAAATTCAGATACATTACTTCTTTCTCGATATGTAGTAGACAGGGAAAGCAATTAACAACCCACAAACATTCAAGTACCTCAACTCTTCCTTTCGTTTTCTCATTTCCCTTCATGTTTCTAGTCTAAGCACCATCAACTCAATGTTATTCCTACACCATATTTTCTAGATCTCTGATCATTTTGGTTACTTGCACCAAGTATGCAACTCAACAAGTACTCCAACACTGGCTTATGTGGGAAGATTGAATTCCTTACATTCCTTACATGAAGTATTCCTGATTATTACATCCCAGTAAAATGTTTGCCATTTTAGAAACACTACAGCACAGATACATTATGTTAAGATCTGCTTTAGCTCCTAAATAATTTTCTCTAAAACTATACCCTGTCAGTTAATCCCCATTTTGAATTTTAAGGTTGCTTTCCCTTTCAATCTCTGTTACAGAACTGTATCTTATTTCAGACAATCTTCTTAAAATTTCTTAAACTCCAGTCCTGTCTTTGAGTGCTTGCAGCATCAATCTTGAACTTTGTATTGCCTAGAAACACAGTAACTACACCCAGCCCCATTCACATCAACAGTATCTTAGCAGTATCAAAATTCCAGCCAGAACACAAATCAACCACTGCCATCTCTGTAGAGTCCTAAAGTGGCTTTCTTCCTACTTGCAGTTATTCAGTGTAAAACCCAGGTTCTTCATGCTTTGCTGTTCCTGGGTGTCCATTTAAAAGTTGAGATATTTCTGTGGCAGACAGAATGACTTGACAATTTAAATACACTCCCACATTTAAAAAGCATCTGTGTGGATTACAAACAGAGGCTCTGCAAACCGCAAGTGGCATCGTTTGCTTACGTGAAGGTTACACAAGACACTGTCAAATGCCTTATTAAAAATAAGCCAAGTTGACATTTATTGCTTCTTCCTATCAGGACAGGTTAGAGAAACAAGTTTACTGATACATTTTGCTGTTTTCTGAGGGCTTATATATGGGTTAATTGCTTATTTCAAGGCTCCCCCAGACACTGAAGTTATTCCCAAAACACACCTCAATGTGCACATTCAGATTACTGAAAATGCACTGGTGTATTTGAGCCCAGATTTTTAATTTTTTTTTTGGTCTCAATTGTAGAGAACATTTCAGGATTCATTTTCAAAACCCAATTTTCTTCACTGCATGGACTCAATAGTCTTGAAACATGATATTACAGACGTACAGATGTTCATGTGCTTCAAAGTGTTCATGTGCTTCAAAGGCACCTATTACTCAGAAGAGCCACACTAAATTTCTGCTTGAGGGAAACCATCATGGGCATTTAATGTGGTCTGAAAGACCACAAGGCTCTTCTGCAGAAGTAACAGGCAACCTGTAGCCCAGACCTACCTAACTTGGAGACAAATCAAGATGCTAAATACTGCTGTCTCTCTGTGAGTCCAGGAAAAAATCCCAGATGGGAAATTATTACCATCAAAGGGGCAGATCTCCAGGAAAGTCCAGCTGACAGACAGCAACTTCACTTCCATGTTCCTTGGCATTTTACATCCCTTAAGCCACCGATAAGGTTTGCAGGAGCCAAAATTGTCTTTTAGAACAGATTTCTGCTTTCCAGAATTCAGCCCGGTAAGAAAATCCAAAAGTGATACAGATATCACACCAACCAGCCAGCCTTTTTTGAGCTCTCCACTGTCCAGGCTGCAGCCTCAAAGACTCTGAACCCTAAAGCAATTAATGCATCCAGAGCCTTCAACCTCTGGAGCTTACCACTGATACTGATGCCAACCAAGAACAGTGCCGACTAGGAATGATTCACATTGTTTTCTAGTCCTGCTACCAGCACTCTCCCTGCTTCTTTAGAAATAAGAGACCAAAACACAGTAGAAAGCACCCCATCCCTCAAGTACCAACACATCCTTCCCTACTACAAGGAGACACTGCAAAGCTCCTGTGAAAATGGGTAATATCTAGTCTTTCACTATATCAAGACTTGGTAAAGCCAAGTACTTACTATCCAGCCCAAAGTCTTTGTTTTCTACTTTTATACCTCCTCATTGCTAAGGAGTCTCTGCCAAAAAGTAGTTATTTGCACCAGGACAAAAGGCCTTGTGCACCAAAAACCTCATTTCTGATTCCCTAGCACGAAAACTCAGGAAGTTTTCACCAGCACACACCACTGACCACTGATGCACAAAAAAGTTTTTGTCTTCCTCCTCCCTGGGAAGCAAACACCAGCTCTTCCAGTGGGACAAGCAGAGAAATGAGAATAAATAGCCACAAGTGCTTGATAACAGAAGCTCTGGGTATCAAGGTGACCTCCAAGTTGTAAAACTGTTTATCTTCAGATTGTTGCCTTGTTACACTTGCTTTTTGTAAATATTACACACTTCACATTGCAATGTTTATAGGAAAAAGTTTCTCCCAAGTGATTTCACATTTCTCAAGCAGACAACAGCTAGCGAATTTATATTTGTACTTTGCAAGTCTCTCTTGTCTTTGGTAGTGCAGTAGAAAAGGCAACTTCATTTAAACAAAGTATTACTTGGAAAAGCTCCCTTGTACTTGAAAAGCCCTCAAAGGGACCCTTCTGCTCACCTGTGCCTTCACATCTCAACTGACATGAGGAGATTGGCATTTTCAACTTGCCATGACACACACCAAAGTCCACTAAAGTCAGTCACAAATAATTTTCTGCAGCCATTAACACAACAGAATAAAAAAAAAAGAATGAAAATAAATAAATAAATAAAAAGACGCTGACAATTTTTTTTGTTTATTTTCTCCTGTGAAGTATTACCTTGCAGATCTTCTGGGCATGAGCTCCAGATAAACTACCTCCAAATACAGTGAAATCCTGGAGGGAAAACAAATTTTCAGATTAGGGAAAGAATCATTTCAACACAATGTTGGAAGTAAACAATATAATCTGACAATGCTCTTCATTTGGTATGCTGCCCCAAAGCAACCTGACTGCTTTACCGTGGCCCATAGATCAATCCTGTCCAACCCAAGCCTTCTTTACAAGCAAAATGATCTTTTGTACACATTTGCCAGTGGCTTTTATTTAAAATCACAAACTTACTATGTCTCATTTGTTTTTTTTTTTTTTTTTTTTTTNCATTTGCTTTTTTTTTTGTTTTTTTTTCCCTTCACAGAAATACTCTCTCTTTCTACAAAGACACGTTCCCCTTTATGGACATTATCAATACTGTAGTCCAGAGAAGTTTCACCTGAGAGGAGGGTCTCACTGCAGGGATAGCAGTNCCCGTTATCGACATTATCAAGACTGGAGTAGTCCAGAGAAGTTTCACCTGAGAGGAGGGTCTCACTGCAGGGATAGCAGTATGAGATGCCTGCAAACATGCAAAAATCAAAAAACTGAAAAATATGCCATCATTGTACATTTGTGAGTTATGCTTCAAGAGTCAATTATTCTTTTAGGGGTGCTGCAGGGACTATGTCAGCCAGACCTGCCTCTTGGTCCCTGCAGTAAGATCTTGAACAAGCAACGTGAGGGACTGGGATTGATCCAGAAGAGAAAGGGGATATCGACACCTACTGGCACCAAGGGAGCCCAAAGCCAACTTCTGGTGAGTTTCTCTGAAGTATTCTCACCAAGTCTTACTCTCAAAGGAGCCCCAAAAACTGCATCGACAGAGAACAGCATGAGTATGACTAGCAGTTGAACCAAGAAGGAAGTCACGTGGCAGCTCAATTTGGAGAGAAAAAAGGTCTTTAAATATAAGTATATATTTAAAAAACAGACACAAAAAAAAAAAGGTGTATCATGAAGGGGCACACAGCAAATTTAAATTTTTTAATAGAAGAACTGCTCCCTACTTGTGTTCTTCTAAAATTAAGGTCCGTGTTGGGCTCCTATCTTATGTTAAGGCCCACATAACAGTGTCCTTCCTTGAAAGGACTACATATCCAAGACAAAAAATGCAGGGTGTACATCTTGCTCCAACATAACAGAGCAACAGTCGTTGTGGCCATGATAGCAAACTGAACAAAGGCAACTTTGTGTCCCAGAACAGAGGAGCCAACCATCCAAAAGAAAGCCTTTCTTTCACTGGGTTAAGACTAACCAAAATAGATCTTTAGCTATGGTGTTTCCTCTAAAATATTTGTATTTTAATATAAAAAGTATACTTTAACATAAAAAGTATATTTTTATTTATCTATTTATACAGTATCTCTCACAATCCCTTCAACTCATTAGGGAGCTCAAACTTGAGAAACAAATCAAGGTTGCTCAAGTGCCCTCTATCATGAATTCCACACATTCCAATTCCCACTGTCATCTCCAGCAAACAGGCCCTGCTCTGCAGCTTGAAAACCCAAAGACAGTTCTCAGAAGCCACAAAGTCCTCCACTGACACTTGTGGGTCTCCGCAGGCCTGCAGAAGCTCATCCCCACACATGGCCGGGACAGAGCCAAAGCTTGCAACTGCTTGAAGCACACAGTGCTCAGTGACTTCTCCATCAATTCACTTCTTGGTTACCAAAAATGGGGTTTTGTGGGACTCCCCCAGTCTCTCAGCATATTGGCATCCAATGATATTCCGCCAAAGTAATAACAGTTTCATTTTTTCAAAACACTCCCACTGGCTCTGCATTCAGCACTCATTTCATCTCACCCTTCCCATAACTGCATCTCTCGCCCAACAAAGATTTTAGAAATGCTTTTTGCTTTTTCTTGTCTAAGGGTGCCCTGTTTCCTCCCACGGGATGCTATGTTTATCTTATGCTTATTGGTAGAAGGTAAACAGGTACGTTACTGCATGGCCACACTGAATTATTGAGAATTCATTTCAAAGAGTAAGTTCATGCAATTTAAAAAACACCCAGCAAAACTATACCTGACTGAAAACATAAGCCAGCCTCCCATTTATCCGTCCACGGCCAGTCACCACACTGTCTCCAGGATACTGCATTAAAAAACAAACCAATTAATTAAAAATGCTAATTAAAAAAAAAAAAAATCAAAGCAGCAACAATGTCCACTGAAAAAGCCCTCAAACTCTTTTTGAGTAGTAAATCAAAGCAAAGACTGATTCTCCAAAAGGACTGGTCTCTCATGTTTGCTGTGGGGGTTCCACAAAGATCTCCCTCAACCCTAGAAAGAAAATCAGGAGGCAATACCACATATTAGTTGTGCATTAGTGTAAAGATTCATTAATTTTGCAGTTCCCTATCAAATTTCAGCACATCTGGAGTTCAGGAAAATCATGTCCTTAGAGACAGGATGTACCTTTTATTAGGATCAGCTGATGATTTTAAAAGAACAGACACAATACACAAACCTTTCTTGACATGTTGATACAGGGTGAAAAAAAAAACAACCCCAGAAAGGTCAAGAAATATAATTACAGTCACCCCAAACACTTAAATTTGATCTGTCCCTTTTTTCACCCTGTAAGTAAGGGAAGAAGAAAGAGCTGAAAGAGGAACTGGAGCCTGCAAATCTTAAAATCTGCTGCTTATCTATGTTGTCTCACTTTTTAGTAAAGGAAACACACAGAAGTTTTCCAAGATATCAGTAGAAAAGAAATTTTACTGAGCTGTCATAAAGGAATCCCAGGCATTTAAATGCTTTGTGCTGTTTGGTATGGTGGGAAAAAGGGAGGGGAGGGGAGGCGGAAGGAGGAGAGGGGAGTATATTGTGCACTCTAAGGGCCATTTACGCTCAAGGTGATCTGTTCTCAGCAAGGCATACCAGACTGGGGCCTTTTCCCAAGCTGCAGACAGCACTCGTGGTTCCTGGCACACAGAACAGCAGGAAACACACCTGTAGTTCCAGCCACCATCTCCCACAGATGACTACTAAAATCCCAAGGAGGCAAGAGTGGCCTGGATGTGAGTACAAATCTCACCCTACCTTCAGAAAGTTCCAGGAACTCAAGAGAAATTCAACGATAAACTAATATTCCAGCTCACTGGCCACAGTTACGTCATCTGTTGTGAAACTGTGCTCTGTAAACAAAATCTGCAGCTCACTGAAAGGTGAATTCTGAAGGACAAGGAAAAAATTAACCCTCTTATCACTCTCAGGACTTTGCTGCTCCTTGTATCTTCAGAAACAGCAATGTTACCAGCACTGCGCAATGCAGCACAAAGAAGGAAGATGAGAGGCAACACAGCAGTTATTACAGTTTCCTGGGAACAGGCTGAAAAATTACTTAAAGGATGTTTGCTCCTACTATCAGCAAGAGGGGAGAGGTCTAGCACCTTCCCAGCACCAAATCCCATCAGTCTCCAGCTACCAAAACATATCCTTCACCTTTGCCAGTTCCCAATGCCCCATCTGCTCCTAGTGGAAGCCTGCTGATCCCTTCCTCATCCATAAGATGCAGCAATTTGAAGGACTGAACTGATGAACTGGTTTAATAACTGCATAAACAGGAGTCGTAGCCATTGTACGCACCATGGGGCAGTGGCTCACACAGAGCAGCTTCTCACCACACCCAAACCAGAACACCCCAGCAAATAGGGGTTTTGGTACAGGAAGATTCACGTTGATCAGACACATCTGCTTTGAACCTCCACATCCCAACACATTCCTTGGTCCTTTCTGTCCTGAATCACAACAAAATGTAGTGATATATCACACACTGATGTTACGGTGAGAGGCTGAGGAGCCCTAGATTTTTCCCTCTACCAGATGAGCCTCATGTAGCATGTTGGTTTACATGGCCCAGTATAGCAAGCAGGTTACAACTCCCCAACAGACAAGTATGAATGTCTGAATTTCCAAACAGAGCAGATTTTAAGACCCTAAGGGATTTTTTGATACAGATCTGTTATTTCAACCTATAACCCTAAGATCACTTGTAGGGAGGCAGAAGTATCACCCATATTTGTTCTTCATATCTGACTTGAATGACAAAGCTCTAACAACAAAACTCTGCAGTCTCCTCTATTATTTAAAATAAAAATCTAAGACAATAGCCAGGGAGATATTTGAACAAAACAGGTGACCTTATAAAAAAGGTATCAAGTTTAGATAATGGAAAAGTAAACTACATAAGCTGTTAAATGGAAAATGAGAATAATAAAAAGAAATTTGCAAAACAAGAAAAAAATCAAAAACCAAAAGAAATTACATGTGAACAGAAGAGGCTATTTTCAATCAGCTGGCTGGCTAAACAGCAGAGGACAAAGAAAAAGAGTTATATGAAATAAAAATACCTTATTCTTATTAGAGTCCATCCCAAAGTCAGAACACCTGTGCTCCACAAACATGTCATATTCATCAAAAGTGTCAGTGTCCAACAGCAAAAGAATTCGTTCTCTTGCTGTCAGCTTTCCCTGAAAACAGAGCAAACAACAATTAATATAGCCATCGGGTTGTTCTGGCTCTGCCTGCCGACCGCCAGCAGATGTAGTTTAATCAAACATAACCTCACTTGATGCGCTACATTTGGCCCATTAAGCAACTGCACACCCCCAATGCTGGAAATAGCCCATGTAGTGATTACCCTCCTTAAAAACAAACATAACACAAGCCAGACTTTGAGAAGACGACTATTGGAGCAGCACAACCACAAGATAAAAGAAATGATCTCAAGGTCTTTCCAACAAGATGTAACAGCATCTCAGTTATTTTTGCCCATATGTTTAAACGCCGTTCTTAAGGCCTTTGTTCTGTTCTTAAACATGGCACCCTTCCACAGCTAAACCAGTCCTTGCCAACAGTTCAAGGCTCAGTCCACCATGCTCGATATTTGACTGCAGCAAATGAAAGAAGAAAGGAAATAAGACAGCCTGCAAGTATTTTTCTGACAAAATCCTTTTGGTTTGGGTTGGTTTTTTTTTCTGTTGGGTATGGAAGAGCAGAGTAACGACCAACATAATCAATTGACCAGATATGCATGTCCCCTGCTCAGTACTAATGTTGTCATGCAATAATAAATGACTGGAAAGTTCTTTGTTATCTTTACCTTCCAAACAAATTTGTTGTTTCCAACCCAGGTAAGTATCTGTCCAGGTCAGGGCACTTGGGTTGTTTCCTTAAGGGGATGACGCATCCATCCCTCAACACGTTAAAACACAGCTCAGCTCCTTTGCAAAACTTGTGACCCATAGGTCAAAAAGTTCATGAAAAATCAACAAATGCAGGTAAGCCATAGATTTAACTTGTATAAAATATGACATAAGACGTTTGAGGCCCCTAGACATGCAGAGATGCTTGCATATTGGTATGACGGTGTCCTGAATGTAACTTGGTAAGCCTGTCACTCTTTTCAAACATTGTGTAACTGTGGGAGGGAGACTCCTGATGGGCAATGAGGGCTCCTACTGCTCACTCGGGTAGTCTTCATGTGAATGGCTATCACTGCCTCCACGATGCCTGTAAGCCATCGTGGTACCTAGTAGGTCCTTACTCTGAACAGAAAGGGCATCACAGCAAGACAATAATAATAAATAGGAAAACTATGTTGCTACTTCCTTCAGTATTGCCTAAATTCTGAATAAGAGGCAAGAGACTAAAACTCCAGCTGTTATCATCTTTCCAATCTGTCTTTTCATCCGCCTTATTTTCCCTTCTTCTAGATGTTGCTCTCACTTTCTTAGAAGAGCAGCTTAGCCTTGCAGGGGCAGCGCGGAAGATGAAGCTGTGCCGGATGGCGTGCCTCCAAGCCCAGCAAAGCGTTAAGCTGCCCAAAACTTGCCATCACATGACAGAAGGTGCAACTTTTGCCAACGCTCCCCCTGGTACAAATGCACTGGAGTCAATCTGGTGACGAAGCTGACTGTAAACGAGTTCTTTTTTCCTGCCTGAAGTAAGAGGGCAGGCGGCCTCTGGGGTCGTTTCGGCAGAGCTCCCCCGCAACAAGGCAGAGCCGCCCGGGCTCCCCGCACTC
>VZRU01005374.1:38359-78320 GCA_013398155.1 Pedionomus torquatus | reverse complement strand
GGAGAACTTATCGCTCTCTACAACTACCTGAGAGACTGTAGAGACGCCGGGGTTGGTCTCTTTTCCCAAGTTACAGATGATAGGACAAGGGGTAATGGCTTCAAATTGCACCAGGGGAAGTTCAGGTTAGATATTAGGAAATATTTCTTTACTGAAAGGGTTGTCAGGTATTGGAATGGGCTGCCCAGGGAGGTGGTTGAGGCACTATCCCTGGAGGTATTCAAGAGAGAAGTTGACTTGGTGCTCAGGGATATGATTAGTGTTGGGTGGTGTTTTGTGGTTTTTTGTTTGGTTGGTTGGTTTGGTTTGTGGGTTTTTTTGTTTGTTTGTTTATTTTCCGTTGGTTGGACTAGATGGTCTTAAAAGGTCCCTTCCAACCTAGGTGATTCTGTGATGTGTTTGTATGAGAACCCTTTGTAGTACTACATTTGTAGATAACATTGCTATAGACACAAGTAACCACTCAAATGTTTGTGTTTGTATCTTTATTACAGTTAGAGGATGTGACTTCAACTATTCAGCCCCTGTTACGTCTTATCAATTGCTACAATCTAATTATACATTGATTAGAGATTTGTTGCCTACCTCCATTGGAATGAATCCTACATTGGTGAAGAAACTTCTACAACATGATGACCTATATTAGCTGCTAGAATGAATCTGAAACAATGGACACAAAGCTCTAATCACTGTTCAGCATGATACAGAAGAGATACACCGTGTCTTCAAAAGAATGAGGAAGGATGGAGAACATATCTGGTGAGAAATTCTTCTTGGATGGTCACCAACTGCAACGGTACTGTTTAATCCTATGCTTCACCCACTTGTAATTTTGTTGATTCTAATTTTAGTATGTTTGCTCCTCATAGTTATGTTATATATAAGAGTTTGATACTTGACCAAGCAAATAATCCAACTTCAACCACCCAAAACATACAAATTAAGAAATAACAAATAGCCTGGACACTTTCCTACACCAGCTGCTCTGGATGAACCTGCTTTGGCAGGAGGGTTAGACTAGATGATCTCCAGAGATCCCTTCTTACCCCCTATCATTCTGTGATTTGAGTTCTTTTCACAGAATCCAAGGAAACTCCCAAGCTAGTATTAAATTACTACTCAAAAATGCAAAGGCTTATTATTTATTGTATCTGTCACAGCAGGGTGTTGGAACTTTCCCAGGGCTCTAAGCAAAGATGGCTTATACCTCCAAGATGTTATCTGGGGGTAGAAAGTCACTCATATGTGTAATGTCTCCTGCAGAGAGCCACAACCCCCTAGGGAAGTTTAATCCCAGTGTGTGCAGAGTAAGATGCTATATGACACAGAAAGTTCTTCCATAAATCCTGCATTCTGGGCTATGGAAATTATGTGCCCCGAGAACTTGGATTCTTAATTTTGGCCACAAGACTGCCTGAAGCAGGTGCTGGGGCTTGGTGGATGCCCTGTGCTAGGCTCCCTTGCAGAGGGAGAAGATGGTACAGGGGCACAGGTACCATCTGCAACAGAGAATGTGCTACAATTTGAATAGGGTTTGCTCTGTTGTTTTTGGTTTTTTTACAAAGCAACATTCTAATTGAGGAATGGTTTTTCCTTTCTTTTTTCTTTTTTCTTTTTTTTTTTCACTTTTCCTTTCTTTTTTGTTACAAACCTGGGTTCTTATCTGATACCTGCTTCTGCAGAGAAGGATCCCGGTGCCTGGCTGATGCCTTTATCTCTTTACCAGCTGAAGGTAGCAGTAAAACATTGAAATTAGTCTGGAAATAAAAGAGTAATCCTGACTCAGCTTCTGCCTGCTTGTCACTGAGATAATATGTAAGTGCTTCAGTTACATATGAAAGCCCCCTGGCCTCTTTAATCCAGTATCTTAAGACTCTTTTGCTATATATCTATACTTTTTTAAAAAAATTCTATTTTTTTAATGCCTGTCCAAAGCAATCAGTCCACCCCAGTGTTTGCTTTTTTGGCCATGGGTCAGCATTTCCCTTCTGGCTCAAGAAAGGCTGATAAAATATCAGAAGCTGGGCTGCAGCCAGGTAATCAGGTCACTGAGGAAAAATTCAATCAACTGTCTCTTCACTCAGTGTCACTCTGGCCCAAACAGCCCCTGGAGCTACAGCTGCCTGGCAGTTCTTGTTCCCCTTATGACCTCACGTCTGCTCCGCATGCAGTTTTGGTATCCATTTAATTATGTCTTGCTGGGTGAATTTCAGTGATTGGCTTGCCTTGCTCTCCTCCTTTGGGTGGCCAGCAGCAGGCAAAGTCCACATTTTGGGCTGTGCTGCCCCATCTCTGGTGTAGTTCTTGGTTCTTAATTGATCTGTCTCATGGGGTATAGAGCTATCCCTTGAGCCCTTGTGAACTGCTGGGATCTGTACCATCAGGCACCAAGAGCTGATGTATCTTGACAGGACTTTGGCTGAAGGACACAGTTGGTTTGTTTGGTTTTTTTTTTTTTGGACTTGGGAGTGCTTCTCAACAAGAGCTGGCAGTGCACACTGGCAGTCCAGAATGCCAAACACATCCTGGGATGCATCAAAAAAAGTATGACCAGAAGGTCACAGGAGGCAATTCTCCCCCTCTACTCTGTGCTTGTGAGACCCCACCTGAAGTACTGTGTCCAGCTCTGGAGTCCTCAGCACAGTAAGGACATGGACCTGTTGGAACAGATCCAGAGGAGGGTCATGGAGATGATCAGAGGGCTGTCACACCTCTCCTGTGAGGAGAGAGAGAGTTAGGGTTCAGGCTGAAGAAGAGCATGCTCCGGGGAGACCTTAGAGCATCCTTGCAGTATCTGAAGGGGGCTACAGGAAAGATGGGGAAGACTCTTGATCAGGAAATATAGTGATAGGACAAGGGGCAATGGTTTTAAGGTGAAAGAGGGGAGATTAAGATTAGATCTCAAGAAGAAATTTTTTCCTGTGAAGGTGGTGAGACAAGAACAGGTTGCCCAGAGAAGCTGTGGCTGCCCCATCCCTGGAGGGGTTTAAGGCCAGGTTGGATGGGGCTTTGAGCAACCTGGTCTGGTGGAAAGTGTCCCTGTCCATGGCAAGGGGGTTGGAACTGGATAATCTTTAAGGTCCCTTCCAACTCTAACCACTCTATGACTCTTCATTTTAAACCTGCCCTCTTCCCATGGCATCCAGGAAAAAGTAGCAAAGGGACTGTGTGGCTCCTATGGCTCCAACAGATTTCACAGGGGTGCTTTCTTCTTCTGTCAATGACTGAGTTTTTCTCTCCAGAATGGCCCTGTCAGGAAACTTAGATGCTTCTACTAGCGTCTAATCTGGAGCCAAAGCCGAAAGATGAGACAAGTCAATTTTCTGCTGGATGCAACTGAGTATTTAATTGCCAGCATTGCAAAAGCCACAGTTTCCCTGTGTTACATGATGGTGTAGGAAGGCTGCAGAATCAAGCTTTCTTAATTTACATCTCATGAGTATTGTTTGTCAAATACAACTGTAGCAATTGCTTGCTTTCCATATTTAAAATGTACCAGCAACAAACTCAAAATATAATAGCTACACATATTTGGCAAGCTCTTTCCAAGGTTTTGTAGCAGACCAACTGCTCAATTCTGTAACTTCAGTTTATTTGAATTTTTCACGGATTTTTTTTTTTTTTTTCAACTGAGTGGAAAAATGTTGTTTAAACATCTCCAGTACTTCTGGTTAAAAGAGGAACAAAATAGCCAGTCAGCACCCAGTCCTGTGATTTGCCTCTGGGAAAGGCAATGAGAGAGGGATGGCCTGGGGGAAGGCTGCAAACTTCCTCACTAGAAACACAACTTGGGAGAGAAAATGCAGTGAAGAAGAGAAGGTAACACAGCAGCATTGCAAAAAATTCTTGTTCAACCTCCATTTGCTCCTTGATGTGATATTTGAGTTTCCTACAGCAATTTCTGCTCATGTGCTATGCATTTCTTTACCATCTATCTTTGCAGATGTGGACACAGAGGAACTAAAAGGTGAAATGCCTTTGCCGAGGTCACAGAGCAGATGTAGGAATCGGGAACAGAAAGTCATTCCTCTTACACATTTTCCTTTAAGGCAGAACAAAGCAATGAATTTTGACCGAAGGTCCTCCACAAGGCTTAAGTGGGGCAAGTGCTGCAGCTCCAGGTCTGTTAGGTGCTTCCCACTACCACCATGCAACTTTCTGAGAGGGTGAAAGAAAGGTAAGAGTAAGGACAGTCCCAGGGGCACATGTACTCCCTCTGTACTGGGATCCGGTGAGGCTCCACCTTGAAGGCTATGTCCGGTTTTGGGCCCCTTCCCACAAAAAAAAAGATATCGAGGGGCTAGAGCAGGTACAGAGAAGGGCAACGTAGCTGGTGAGGGGTCTGGAGAATAAGTCTTCTGAGGAGAGGCTGAGGAAGCAGGGGATGTTCAGCCTAGAGAAAAGGAGGCTGAGGGGAGACCTTCTCGCTCTCTCCAACTCCCTGAAAGGAGGGTGTAGCCATGGGGGTGGGTCAAGTCACAAGTGATGGACAAGAGGAAATGGCCTCCAGTTGCACCAGGGGAGGTTCAGACTGGAGATTAGGAAAAATATTTCTAGGGAAAGGGTTCTGAAGCCTTGGAATGGGCTGCCCATGGCAGGGTTGAGGCACCATTCCTGGAGATATTCAAAGGCCAGGTTGACATAGTGCTTAGAGACTTTGTTTTTATCAGACTTGGTTTTTATCAGAGTTTGTTTGATGGTTGGACTCAATGATCTGAAAGGTCCCTTCCAGCCCAGACAATTCTATGATTCTATGAAAAAGGGTTATCATATGTATCTAGAAAAGATAACCTTGGAACAAATGTTGCAGGGCTTACTGGTTCCCCCTGAGCCTTGTACCAGGGAGGACATGGGGTCCCATGTGGTCCACAGGGTCTCTGGGCATGGGGTACGTCCAGCACATACCAGAATGCTGTAAGGGACAGATGCAGACAGAACAAGCTTTGATATTTCAGCTTGTTAAAAGCAGTAGTTTGCTAATGCCATAGGTTTGGTCCTTGAACTTATTCTCCAGTGGTTTAGAAAGGTTCCTCCCTCAAAGAGCTAAAAGTTTCTGGTGAGAACATTTTGCTGCTGAGGTTCAGGGAAAAAGAATACTTCATCAGCCCAGACAAGGTAATCTCCTACAGCCGTGGTGGACTGTGGCTGAAGAGATGGATTCAAGCTTGCCAAGGTGAAAGTGAGCTGTTACAGGGTAAGCAGGCATAATTAAACACTAAAAAGTAAAGTGAGTATCTTTAGGTATTTTTACCTATTTATTACCTTATTTTAGGTATTTTTTTAGGTATCTTTAAGGTTTTTTACAAAATCTTTGAAGAATTAAAGAAAAGTCCTAATGAGAAACAAAATAACAAGGAAAACTAAATAGCTGAGGAGTTAATAAAAATTGGATAAAAATGGGAAAGGTCTTTGGTTTTCATTGAGGGGAAAAAAAGCACAGATGACTGTTAGGTGGGCCAAATGAACATATCCTAAGGGGAAGGAGGCCTGTTGTCTGTCCCTCTGCAGACCTGGGCAGCACCAGATACACTGCCATAGGAGTCTTCTTCCTCCCTCTTTAGCCTGAGAAGGGAGGGAATGGCAACCCAGAGTTGGGGTGTTCTGGCATGCCTGTATCGCCAGCCAAATCGCAAAACATCTAGTTTTTGCAACTAGAAAATAGCTGTTTAAATTTTACCCGGCTGTGCACCAGACTGCTTGTGTTCGCAGCTACTGCTCTTTCAGCTGCGGGGAGTTTTGCCACTTTGTGCAAGGGACGAAGTGGGCTTGAAATATGTTTGTTGTGTCCTTCTGTCCCAAGGCCTCTGTAATCCAACTCTTTTTTATCCACTCCTATTCCACAAGCTTCGTGCTTTCTTCTTGGACATTACTCAGGTAGGTTTCTTGGGCTATGTCTTTGGAGGGAAGCGATGTGCACACTTAGGGAGATACCTATATAGGTTTATCATAGAATCATAGAATAGTTAGAGTCGGAAGGGACCTTCAAGATCACCCAGTTCCAGCCCCCTGCCCTGGGCAGGGACACTTTCCACCAGACCAGGTGGCACAAAGCCCCATCCAGCCTGGCCTTGAACCCCTCCAGGGATGGGGCAGCCACAGCTTCTCTGGGAAACCTGTTCCAGTGCCTCACCACCCTCACAGCAAAGAATTTCTTCCTAGTATCTAATCTAAATCTCCTCTTTCAGTTTAAAACCATTACCCCTTGTCCTATCACTATACTTCCTGACAGAGTCCCTCTCCAGCTCTCCTGGAGCTCCCTTCAGATCCTGGAAGGCTGCTCTAAGGTCTCCCTGGAGCTTTCTCTTCTCCAGGTTGAACAGCCCCAGCTCTCTCAGCCTGTCTTCATAGGAGGGGTGCTCCATCCCTCTGATCATCTTCGTGGCCTGTCGCTGGACCTGTTCCAACAACCCATTTACTTTGGTTTGGAATTGAGACTGCTTTTTTCCCCACTCTATGTTGCTTCGGAAGAGGTTTAAGATAAGCCTGAAGTGGGCTGCTCTAAAACGCATAGAGTAATTATTCTTCCACAGTTATACCAGGATAACTTTTACCCATGAAATTAAACTTATTTAATATAAGAGGCAAAACTTTCTGGGCAAGCTGAGCCTTAGGCTTATTCATCCCTGAGGCTGCCCTTCAGTTTGTTTTGGTTTTTTTTAGGGGGGCTGGTTTTTTGTTGTTGTTGTTTGGTTGTTTTTTTTTATGATTATTATGTTTATTTTTAAATCAAAGCTGACACACATGTTTTGGGCCACCAGTGAAACTATGATGAAAAGAACACAGAGAAATTCTGTTATCAGTCTGACCTTTTCTGGCAGAGACTACAAGTGACAGAGGCTGGCAGGACTGACCCTGTGGCTTTGAGCAACCAACCTCAATGGCTTGAAACTAGATTTTTAAAATTTTTTATTTGGCCCAAATTATGGGAGTAGACCTGAGCACAAGGAAGCCAGCAGATATTTTCAGCAGCATTCAGGCGTCTTGTTAAGTGCAGGGCTATCGTTTTTTTTTTTTTTTTTTTTTTTGTGTGTGTGTGTGTGTGTGTGTGTAGTTCTTCTCAGATGTAAAGGGATTTATAAAATCTACTTCATGGATGCACAGGGCAGTACTCAGGAGATTAAAAACTATAAACCAGAGTAGTTTTCTTACCCTGTGTCTCTAATGACTACAAAAATGTGCAAAGGAGAGCAGGTAGAGAGTTGGAGAAAAGCACCCAAGGCTGTGGGGCTGGTTCCACAGCATCTACCCCACAGTGTTGGCACCAATGACCAAATTATTTTTCCCCTTCTTGTTTAGCTGCTGTAGTTGTGCAGAGGGACCAATATGTGCTTTGGGAGGTCAACTGATGTGGCTTGATAGTAAAACAACTGAAAGATAACCCTGATGTTGGGCTTTCCATCTTTTGGCACACATCTCAGTCTTGGTCCTTGGAGTTGCAGGAGGAAGAAGCATGTGGCTGGAAATCTTGATCTGCCTGAATCTCTGGGCTCTTTGATCTCTTCGTACTGAACCCTGAGGTTAAGGTCTATGGGCTGAACATGAGTTTTAAAATCAGCTCAAATTCCACAGTTTCTGGATGAGGTTCCCTTTCAAATAGTGTAAACCGTAAAGAGTTTAAAAAGGAGAGAGCCTGCCAGATGGGGTAAAGGCAGAAAGATTTATAACTTTTTAAAAATTTCAGTGTGTTCCTCTGTTAAATATTTTCCCTTCCAATCACTTTCATTGGGCTGCCAGTGCTAAACAAAAGGGATAGGAGCACTCCAGGGGAATAAGAAGCAGTGGTTTGAGTGAAAGCTTACATTTCACCTTACACATGCTAAGCTTAAGAAGTGGTGACTTTTCATTGTGGGCCTCCTGGGTCTCTCAGGCGGGTTCAGAAGCTTGAGTTAAGTTCAAAGAGGAATGTGGATCTGGAAGATATAAAGCAAGCTGTGGAAAAATGGGAGTGAGGTGGAAGCTACCCAGCTTTCTATATTTAGAATCCAGAGTATGTGCACTCCCAGCAGCTGTGAGTAATTATATTATACTATCAGGGGAAAAAAAGATCTAATGGCTTCCAGCTTGCCCTTGGTGGGACTGTGCTTTTGTACAGCCAGGGTATGAATTACAAAGGTTTAGAAATTTCACTTACAACCCAGGGGTCAGCTAGAAATTTGCAGGCTGTACCAATAACATACAGGCACATGTTGCCAAAAGTGTCTACTGCCCCTCCAATGAGTTGCTGTTGGAAAGTCTCTTTCCACCTTTGAAGCAGGGACATCAGCAGTGTTTGCCACCACAGCAGTTATGTGCTTAGCCCTTCTCATGTGTGTGATTGAGGGATTTTAGTACAATTTTGGTGGTATTGGGTTTTTTCACCTCTCGGAAAGCAAGTTTTCAGTTCCCACTGTGATCTGTCACACTTAAAAGTTCAGGAAACAAAACACAAACAAGAAAAGAGGCAATGTGTATTTTTAGAGGATGTCAATCTGGCAGGTAGAGGTGCCACTAGTGAGCCCTGCTCTGTGGTGATTTCACGACACCCACCATTCCCAAAATGATCAGGAGTGCTGGCAGGCCGAAGACCTCTGAGAAGCCAAACCCTAGTTAGAAATGAATGGCTTTTGGGTGAGGGAAAAAAAAATTAAAAATCCCATCTGCACCAGATAAAAAAAAAAAAAAAAGGTCACCACTGAATGTTATAACACCTCTTTAAAAAAAAATAAATCTCTTTTAAAACATCATGGATTGTATTTGAGTAGGAACACCATGAGGAAAACAGTGGGCCTGGTTTGCTCAAAAGCTGGAAGCACTTGTGGCTCCTGCACAGCAACACCCTTGGCTCCTGCTTTCGTGCTCTTCTGCCTCCCTGCTCCTGTCCTGGTGAGTGATGGGCAGCATTTTCCAACAACCATCCACCTTATCTCCTGCCTCCGCTCTTCTGTATTCCCGAGTTCAAGAAGGATAGGGAACTGCTGGAGAGGGTACACCACAGAACCACAAAGATGATAAGGGGCCTGGAGCATGTCTCTGATGAGGAAAGGCTGAGGGACTTGGGTCTTTTCAGTCTGGAGAACAGAAGGCAGAGGGGGGATCTGATCAACACCTATAAATACTTCAAGGGTAGGTGTCAGGAGGATGGGGCCAGTCTTTGTTCAGTGGTGCCCAGAGAAAGGACATGAGGGAATGGGCACAAACTTGAACAAAAGAAGATCCATCTAAACATGAGGAGGAACTTCTTTGCTGTGAGATTGGCAGGGCTCTGGAAGAGGCTGCCCAGAGAGGTGGTGGAGTCTCTGTCTCTGAAGACATTCCAAACCCACCTGGACATGTTCCTGTGCAACCTCCTCTGGGTGGACCTGCTTTGGCAGGGGGTTTGGCCTAGATGATCTCCAGATGTCCCTTCCACAGTATTCTGTGACTCCTGGCTGCCAGCCATAGATAATGCAGGGCTTTATTTTATTTAGTGTAAAGTGAACATTTCTGGGGATAAGGATGATAAAATGAACTCAAATGTCGCTCACCCCTGGGGGACTGCACAGTAGGATGCTGTGCTCTCAGCCTCTGTCATTAATGTTTCTTGCACTTATCAGACCGCTTTATCTGCACAGAGCCACAGCTGATCCAAATCCTGTCAGACACAGGTCTTCCTTTTGCTCAGAGCTTATCCTCAGCAAACTTTTGGTGATCAGGTGCTGGAAAGTGATGTGCTAATCCTAGACTCAGAATTGTCTAGGTTGAAAGGGCCCTTTGAGATCATCTCATCCAACCATCAACTGAACTCTGATAAAAAAACATCACCAAACCATGTCTCTAAGCACTATGTCAACCTGGCTATTAAATCCATCCAGAGATGGTGCCTCAACCCCTGCCCTGGGCAGCACAGTCCAAGGCTTAATAACACTTTCCCTGGAGATGTTTTTCCTAATCTCCAATCTGAACCTCCCCTAGTGCAACTTGAGGCCATTTCCTCTTGTCCCATTGTCTGTGACTTGGGAGAAGAGACCGACCCCAACCTGGCTACACCCTCCTTTCAGGGAGTTGGGGAGAGCAAGAAGGTCTCCCCTCAGCCTCCTTTTCTCCAGGCTGAACACCCCCAGCTCCCTCAGCCTCTCCTCAGCAGACTTATTCTCCAGACCCCTCACCAGCTCCATTGTCCTTCTCTGGACCTGCTCCAGCTCCTCAGAAAAGGTATGCTTTTATGTAGGAAAAGGGAAAGGAAAGCTCCAGAGAAATTTTCTGGGGGAGAAGGGAGGTATTTCAGATAGACACTGCTGTGAGGGCATCTTGGGAGAGAATTTCCTACCTGCCTAATGAAACTTATCTGCTGCAGTCAATCCATATTTCAGGGAAGCATTAGAGACCAGACAGATCTTTCTTCTAACTTCACTGCAATTTCTTTTATCAGACATACAAGGCTCTAATTAAATATATTTTGGAGAAAAAGATCATGGCAGAACTGAAGCAGATGACTTCAAGTTTTTATGGCCTATGTTTCTAAAAATATAAATGACTAATAGTAATTATGAAATATTCACAAAGTCAGTAATCCACGATTACAGTTCATGCTGAATAATCTCTGAATAAATTCTGAAATGGGAATTTAATGCACATCTTTGAACAGAACAAGCAGCTTTCTTCCCCTCAACCTCAGTCCGCAGAGGAGGAACTTCAAGGAACTGTTAAAGTCTGTCATTGTAGCCTCACCAAAAGCCACCATGTAGTCCTGCCTGAGTGACATGTCACTCTATGGCTGTGGACTATCTCTGGTGACAGGAGCTGGCTGACTATTTAGCTGGTGGTGTGCCGCACCAGTGGCTTTGGCAGTGTGTAAATTTCCCACTACCCTAGCATTCCATGATTTCCAGCAACAGGGCTAGGGGCAATGGGCATAAGCTGGAGCACGGGAAGTTCCATTCAAACATGAGGAGAAACTTCTTTCTGGTGAAGGTGGCAGGGCCCTGGAAGAGGCTGCTCAGAGAGGGTGTGGAGTCCCCTTCTCTGGAGACCTTTGAGCCCTGCTTGGATGCAGTCCTGAGTGACGTGCTCTGGGCAATCCTGCTTTAGCAGGGAAGTTGGCCTGGATGATCTCTAGAGGTCCCTTCCATCTCTGACAATTCTGTGATTCCATGATTTTTCTCTTCTGCACCAGTGGATGATAAGGTCTTTGTGCCAGGACATCACCAGTGGCTAGATCATGGCTTTGGGAGAAGCAGCTCTGAGTCCCTTCTCTGTCCCTGTGCAGACTGTCCAGTCCTGGGTTAGTATGAGACTGGAAGGGCTGCATTCCCACAGAGTTCCCTACCAAAGGGTCCCAAGCAGAGGGAGGTGTGGCTGGCTGTCCTGAGGCAAGTTCCAATTCAGAACAGCAAGCACTGACCTGGACTTGAAAAGCCTGGGATTTGACATCCTCTTCTGTCCCTGACAAGCTGTGTAGCTTTAGGCAAGTGGTTTCTCTTCCCCATAAGTAGTTTTCCACCTGCAACACCTACCTGACTGAGTTTTGCATCTATCAGTGGGAGTAAAGAGCTGCCCAGAAGATACCTGTGACTTCAGAGTAACCAGCACTGCCCTGACTCAGTGCACCACGGAGAAGCTGGCTGGCCCAGGAATGCAAATGTTGCTGGGGAACATTCTTGGGAAGACTGGTTAAAAAAATAAAATAAAAAAAGAATCAGGTTTGTCTATGGTTTTATCTGCTGCAGCCTGTCAAAATCCTGGTAATGAAAGTCAACATTTAGGAATATAGGGCTTTACAAACTGTTCAATAAGTATTTTTGAAGAAGTTTGCAAACCTACCCAGGATTCTTGATGCTGCATTTTTTGCGTTTCTGTGGTGGTCCATTAATCTAGATTGAAAGCGTGCTCTAGCTAGAGGACAGATGATACAGGGATGAAATAACCTTCCTTTGCCTTCTGAAAGCCAGTATGTTTTCCACCAGGAACAGGCTGTTAGGTGTTTATTAGACTGTTTCTCTTTCCTTTTGGCATCCAATTTCATGATCATTTTTATACTCTTTGCTTCATAGGCTGAGTACTCTTTTACCATGCCTTCTCTTCCCCCTTTACTTTTTTCACTCTGCACCTCCAAATGTGTGAATCGGAGCCAAACTTTCTGTTCCATCACACCTGAGGGCATCTGAAATGAGGTCAGACAAGTCCACCCGTTCATACAGGATAAACCTGCTGCTCTCTGAAGTTGCTGAATGTACTGCAAGCACTACAAGGCTGCTTCTGGAGAGGAGGCCATTTGCAGAACTGAAAAGAGAACCAGGGATGGAGATGGTCCAGGCATAGGAAAGTTGGAAGCAATCCTGCCACTGGCATTGTTGGCTTCAGCCATCCCCTCTCTGGGAAGAATGCCGTGTTGGACTTCCCTGCTTTCCTTGCATTAAATCTGGAAACATCACTGTAGCAAAACAGTCAGCCAGGTCTTAATGGCTGTTGCAGCATTGCATGCTAAGGTCATTCAGAAAGTCACTGGTGACAGATGGGGAAAAGCAGCTCTCCTTGCTCCAAAAGCACAGGCTGTTCCCATTGGAGCTAGCTTCTTTTCTTCATGCCTGGATGCTTGCTGCCAAGCACAAAGAAAAATCTGCAAACTAAGTTGAAATCTGCAGTTTCAGAACATGAAGAATAATTTCCCTCACCATTGCCAAGGCAGGACTGAAGGAGCTGAACAGCACTGACTCCCTCCAGCCAAGGACAGCAGAAAGACACTTGGCCCTCTTGCTCCTTTGTAAGATAAGCTGTTCCTGCTTCTGCTGCTGGGTGTTAACTTCTGGAAAAGAGGTGTCAATGGACAACTTCATTATATTACCAAGGCCCAGTGCTTCCCTTAAGAAAATACGTAGTGCTGAGGAGAGCTTCATATTGCACCTGAGGCAAAGCAGAGACACGTGCTGGCTGGAACAGACCTTGATGTTGGATACAGATGCACAGAGTTAGGGCTGAAGCTACCTCAGAGGGTTCTGATAGTTTCTGAATACTGTCTTAAAGAGGCATTTCCATTCCCTTTGGGACACTCCTCCTAGTCGACCAGTCTGCTGAAGCCAGGCTCAGCAGAATCTGCCACAATCTCTTGTGGGTTACACTTCCTCCATGCCATCTCAGTAAGGCTGGTGACACTGCTTGTGGGGACATGGGTTACATCTTCATAACAGTGATGGGAGTTAGAAATCGCCCCCCAAAAAACCTCTGGGAGAAGGAGGCTAATGGAAGATTTAGCACTGAGACTGATAGTCATAAACCAGTTCTTATTCACTCTTGGGAGCAGGGACGTCCTCCTGCTCTTTTACCCCCACATTCCTCCCCCCCAAGTTTTTCCTTATATTTCCCTCTTCTTCCTCCATTCCTTTGGATCTGGAGTGTTTATGAGAGGTAAGGCAGTTGCCATCTGGCAAATCAGAAAGCCTTGATGAGTCACTAAAATGCATGTTGTTTCTGCCTGGGAGACATCACTGAGATCAGGTAGGAAGTTTCCCCTTCCTGCACAGTTCTCAAACCATCCTGGCTTCTCCAAGGGCCATGCTGATGAACAAGACAAATGCATGGGGGTTTCGAAAAACCTGAGCAAAGTTCTCAGCTCCTTCTGTGGGGGAAGCTCTGTAGGTCATCTGGGGAAAGCCAGAGCTACATTCCCTGTTCTGTAACTCATGTGTAAACTGTGATGCTGTATCTGTTCCAGAACATTGCACTTTGCAGATTAAATCTCAGTACCCAGTTGTTGTGGTGGGTCAGGTCTCTGGAGCTTGCCAAAGGGTAACTTCAGTGACACAGGATTGACCATCAAGCAGAGGAATGATGGTGGCTGCCATTTGGTTGAAAAAGCAAGGTTCTGGCACAGAAGCTCCACACTGTTGCTCTGAAAAGGTGTAAGTGGGAGTGAGGGAGGACCATACAGCTTCTAAAAATCCCTGAAAGGAAGGTGTAGAGAGGCTGGGGGTTGGTCTCTTCTCCCAAGTCACAGGCGATGGGCCAAGAGGAAACAGCCTCCAGCTGCACCAGGGGATGTTCAGATTGGATATCAGGAAAAACATTAACATGGGAAGGATTCTGAAGCCTTGGAATGGGCTGCCCAGGGAAGGAGTTGAGGCACCACACCTGAAGGGACTCAAAAGCTGGGTTGACATAAAGCTTAGAGACATGGTTTAGTGCTGTTTTTTATTAGCATTAGATTGATGGTTGGACTAGATGATCTGAAAGGTCCCTTCCAACCTAGACAATTCTATGGTTTTTATTAATAAAATGTAATAATGATATTAACAATTCATACACAACCACACTCTTCAGAGCACACAAGCCCACAATGCTGCCATGTGATCCCCTATCACCAAAGGAGAACATACATAGATAGCCCACACAGCTCATCTTTACCAAGCTAAGCTGCACCCCAAAAGAACAAGTTCTTGTACTTCATTGTTTTCAGTATACTTTGGTAGCAGCTTTTTCGTGGCATTTCCCATCTTGCAGGCAGACTCTCCTATTGCCCTCATCATAGTGATTGTTAACATTCAGCCTCCCCTCACCTGACAGGCAGCTCTGGCAGAGAAATTAAGCTAGAGCTCTGCAGCCCCCCCAGGCTATAAATTCTGCTACCTTGGCACACAAGGCTGTCCCCCAACAAAGCAGTACTTACACAGGCACAGAGCAACTAAACCAAAACAAAATACTTACCTCCTCCTGACTTCAGCCTGCTTGGTGCTACAAAGACTTCTTCAAACCCTTCCCAGCTTTGCCCTCAGAGGCTCTGCTTAACTGCAGCTGAGGCTTAAAAACCATATTGCTTAGAGGTGGCCTGTACCGAGTTAGAAAATCTGATGCTTAACAAATGGCAGGGAACAGCCAGCACCCCCTGCCATTAGGAGATGTTTTCCCCCTGGTACCTAACGAGTGGGCACAGTGTTGACTTTCATTGAGAGCTCCACATCTCCCTGAGATTGCCTGGCAGCTACCTCTTTGCTTCTCCAAGCACAGGCTGCTGCTTTTTTCATCCTTCCTGCAGTGTTTAGCCCTGACTAGGAGCAACAGAGGCTACTGTAATATGAATAAGAAAAAAAAAAAAAAAATCCCACTGTGCTGTTGACACTAGGAGAGCGCATTGCTCTGTGGTGAAGAAGAAAATAATAATTCTCCTAGCCCTGATAGAGATCACAAAAATGTCAAAGCTGGTAGCTACCCTTTCCATTCTGACATGACAGTTAGCCCCTGGGAAGGAAATAAATTTCTGAGCCACTTAACACCTTATTAGCGGCTAAAACTATATATTCAGCATCTCCAAGCAGATTTTTTAAGCAGCTGGGGTATTTAGCTCTATGCTGTGAAGGTGCTATAGAGTACCATTTCCTTAAGGGATGATTTTCCTTTAAATGCCTCCTAATCCCAGGCAAATAATTGTTTCCATTCTCCTTGCTTAGCTGTCCTGGTTTGGGTTGTATGGTCTGTCTGTGTTTATAAATAGCCCACTTTGTTTACCAATTATTTTAAGTATTTTCAGGAAAGGGAAGGAGGATTACTCTGGAAATATTGCAACTGGCTGCCTGCCCTCATTAGCCTGGTAATTATTTCACTGTAATTCAATTGTTTCTTGTACTCCCTTCAAGATAAGAAGACTACAGTGGCAATAATTGCTTAAGAAGTTTCTCTTCTCTTTTTTTCCCCCCTCCTTTTTAGCTCTTTTCTGCTTGGCTTCTCCCTGTCTCTGCACCACTCCTCCCTCTTAGTTACAATATACAGGGGGCTTGCTGCTGGGCATTGAAGCCAAGCTAAAAATAATCATCTTACCTTCTTATTTTGCTGTTTTTGATTGTGTTTAAACCCCAATCAGCTGGCATGAGCATGGTGGGGACCTTGTGAAAGCTAAATAAGATTTAGCTTATTTTATTCAAGTTACTAAAACCTGCAGATGTGATGTGATATATTACCGAAGACTAAGATTCTTTAATACACAAATCCATTGAAGACTCAAATCTACATCAAAGCAAATGCTTTGAACTATAGACCAGCTTTTGATGATTTTAACTGTAGCAATAGAAGTAGGATGCAGGAGTGCAGAACCTATGTGTTCAAACTTCCTACCAGGGGTATGAATGGGGCAAAATACTCATGTAAGTTTGGAATTTCCAGATGGAACCAGATTTCTTTGGTGTTGGGCTTGGACTTACTGGATAAGATGAACAGGCTACCTGGGCTGTTCTATGTTTTAGGCTCAACACGAGCTGCCCCTTCTGTGAAAACATTTTTCCTAATCTCCAATCTGATTGGAAATTCAGAGTTCCTGGTGCAACTGGAGGCCATTTCCTCTTGTCCTAATGCCTGTGACTTAGGAGAAGAGAACGACCTCCCACTTCTTTACACCCTCCTTTCAGGGAGTTGGAGAGAATGAGACAATCTCCCCTTAGCCTCTTCTTCTCCAGGCTGAACACCCTCAGGTCCTTCTGCTGCTCCTGATAAGACTTGTTCTCCAGACACCTCACCAGCCCCATTGCCCTTCTCTGGACCCACTCCAGCACCTCAATGTCTTGTTTGTTGGAAGGGGCCCAAAATTGGACACCAAACTTGAGGTAGGACCTCACCAGTACCCAGAACAGGGGAACAATGACCTCCTGAGTCCTCCTCACCAGACTGTTTCTGATCCAGGCCAGGATGCTGGTGGCCTTCTTGGCCACCCGGGCACATTGCTGGCTCATCTTCAGCCCACAGTCAACCAACATTCCCTGGTCCTTTTCTGCCAGGCAGCTCCACCCGCTCTGTCCCAAGCCTGTAGCGCTGCAGGGGGTTGGGGTGACCCAAGGGCAAGACCTTGCACTTGGCCTTGTTGAGTCTCATCCTGTTGTCCATCCAGCCTGTCCAGGTCCTTCTGTAAAGGCTCTCTACCCTCCAGCATATCAACAGTCCCCTCCAAATTGGTGTCATCTGTGAACTTATTGAGGGTCATGTTTGCAGATGAGATTGCAAAGGAGAATATGGGAACAGAAACCAGCTGCATAGGGCAAGAGCTTGCTGAAAGGTGAGTATTTAGATAAGAAATACATTGTCTTTTTATTTATTCTTTTATTTTTCTTTTTTTTTCTCCCTCCCATTCCCTATTGCTCATGTGTTCTGTTTATAACTGTTCTTCAGGAAATTAACAGCATGAAACATAACTACCATTCTTGAGTCTTAAAATGAGATAGCTTTGGTGGGGCTAGTATTAGCTTCAGAGAAAGAAGAACACAGCCTCCTGAGTTCCCTGAGCTAGGTAGGTTTTCTCCATGCTGTTCAGTTTGGTAGAGCCCTGTTTTTCATCCTCTCCTAAAACAAAGTCTGGCTTGGTGAAAATAACATCACAGTAGAGGCTCGTCGTACCTGTTGTCCAATTGTATCAGTCTGTAAAAACAGCTCCAAGTAAATAAAAATAGCTTTGACAGTATGAATTATAGTGCTCTGTTTTATGACTAATTTCAGTGCCTTGGTGTGATAACTTAGATGCTGTCAGAGTTAAGACTATCCAATGCCTTGGGAATAGATACGAAACTTGGAGTTAGGCCTATCTTAGCTCTTTGTGTATTTCTGAAACACGCTTTGTCAAATCTCAGCATAAACTAGTAGGAAGATTTAACATTTTCCCTGTTCACTCATCATGGCCATTTTAACACACTTATTTATTTTAATCCATCTGTTCCCTGGTTCTTACTGCCTTTTGTAGCTGCAGTGCAGACAGTTTCTCCCAGAGAATGGTGCCAACAACTGGTACATTCATTCCTTGCCTTGAAGTACACTGGTGAAATTCCCAGCTCCTCAAACTTAGGAGGTCACATTGCTGAGGTATTGCAACCTCTTAAATGTAGAATCAGAAGAGGACTTCTTCCAGCAAAAGAAATGCAAGGAGGCCTGCAGACCACTCAGCTGGGAAAACCTGTGGGACTGTGCACATGCTGCAAGATGAGAAGCTGCTTGAAAGCTTTATGGCCTGGTAAGTGATGCTCCAAGATAGGGTTGTCCAACATATTCAGCTGTACTGCATGATCTTGAGTCACTTGATGGATAGGGGTACAGGAGTGGAGAATGGTTTATGGAGGGCCGGGCCTCTTTGTGTTGTACAAAAAAATAACCAGTGCCCCAGAACTAGACCAAAGTTCTCATTTGGACCATCCGTGTTCATGCTCTGTGGTATGGTTAGGTGTGGTCAGCATACTGCATGAGGATGTTGGCATTCTGGCATTCACTTGGTTGCTTGCCTACTTAGTCATGGTTTTGTAGAGTGCCAACTTCCAGGGGTATATTCCTTTCTTTTTTTTTTTTCCATTGTCTCTGCATTACTTACTTATACTCTGTCATTTATCACACAGTGGGAGACTATTTTCCAGTAACTCTGCTCCATTCTGCTGCATGTCATCTCATCTAAAATTAACCACCATAATAAAATAAATATTATTCTATCTGTTGAGAATTAAGTGTTGAATAGGGGTTTTAGCTGAAGACTTAGATGCTACAATTGATTCTGACGTAGTGAAGGATAAAGAGGATAATAGGAAGCTCTTGTGTGGGTAAACTTTTTATCTAAGAAGCCTTATGGTATGTAGCTTTATCTTGTTAGTATATTACTCTGACAGTCAGGTGGCCAAGATTTCACAGTTCTGAAATAAAAAATATCATGAGCAACGATTCAAATGCAATGCATGTCTGGGTCACAAGCTCTAGTAACAGTAATGTTTTGTTTTCATGTCCATACAGAAATTCCAATCTATAGATATTACCTTGGAAAATTGGGAAGCTGGGGGGGGGGGGCAATGCTAAAGTTCAAAAACATTCGCTTTGACTCTGGCAGGATAAATGCAGTGTGTGGATGATGTTTCTCAAAACAAATGGCTCTCCCCATTTTCTCAACTGCCTTTACAGGCTTAACACAGACTATCCAGGATTGTCTGTGTACTGGATATGCAATGGAGTAGTTCCAGGGACAAAGGAAAAGTCTGGGATGGGTCAGGCTTTGTAATTTCAGGTGTTTCGTTTTATTCTCTGGGGTTTTTTTCAGTTGTAAAAAGAGGTTAACAGCACTTCCAGGCATAACAGTGATGCTATGAGGAAAGATTTCTGTGATGTTCCTGAGAAGCTTTGATTAGAAAGGCTCAGGGGAGGGACCTCAGCAGATGACTTCCAATCCCATATTGGTAGCTTTTAATTTCTCAGACTCCGTGCTTTTGAAGGGTGGCAGAGCGAGTACCTCTGAGTGTTTTGTTCTCTGACCTAGGATCAGCAGATCTTTCCAGTGAAATACTGTCACTTGTATGTTCCCAAATGGTTTCCTTCCTGCACCTCTTATCATGGAAGTAAAGGAGATGTATGTGGTAGGTCTGAATCTTGCTGTTAGGAGAAAGGAGAGGATATCAAATGCTCTGTGTGAAGCTATATTAACCCCTCTGGCCATTTTCAGAGATCCATCATCCCTTACATTGTTTGCCTCAGCCCCTGTACTGGCTCACCACAATCTGCAAGAGATCCTTCTTGGGGCTTTGAGCACAGTGAGAAGACTCATCAAGGCCATACAGGCCTTAGTTCTCCTTGGAAAAACATTTACTCTCAAATCTGCCAGGCAGTTTTGTTTCATTATTGTCCATTACTGTCAAATAATTTCTTAATCGAAGAAACTGAAAAACCTGAAATCTCTCTAGCGGAAAAACACTAAGATATCTCTGTTCTTCCAAGGCTTGTGAGCTCATTACAGAGGCAGTAGGCTGGGCACAGAAATGAAAAGACACAGCTCTTAGTGTTTAATATCTTCATTAAAAATGAATGTGTTGTGTGAATGTTCTCTTCTATGCGTAATTTCACTTTGCTATGAAATTCCAAGTTCTCAGCAAGGTGAGCCTGCTGGAGCAGCATTCCTCAAGCAACACAAAGGCTTTTACTGGACCTTCGAGGACTGCACTGGTTCTGTTTTCTTGCAGACTGAGCTCAGTACAGCTTATACTTTATAGGAACCCTCACTAAGATTTGAGGGGATAATAATAAATTAAAAAAATAGAAGATGGTGAGCCACTGGAACAGGTTGCCCAGAGAAGTTGTGGATGCCCCATCCCTAGAGGCATTCAAGGCCAGGCTGGAGGGGTTTTGAGCAACCTGGTCTGGTGGGAGGTGTCCCTGCCCAGGGCAGGGGGACTGGAACTGGATGATCCTTAAGGTCCCTTCCAACGCTAACCATTCTATGATTCTAAGAAGAGCCTTGCAAAAGGCTCCATCTGGCTTTTATGTAGGAAATAACCAGGACCACAGTCTTCTGTGCAGCTGCTGGTTAGAGATATCACATAGTTGAAAAAACCCTATAGCACAGGAACTCCTTCCATTCACAGGGACTGTAGGTGTATCCAGCTTCTGCATTCTCTCAGCTGGGAGCATTATATGCCTAGTCTCTGTCAGATAGTCTCTGACCTGCTGGAACAGGTCCAGTGGAGGGCCACAAAGATGATCAGAGGGCTGGAGTACCTCTCCTATGAAGACAGACTGAGAGAGCTGGGGCTGTTCAGCCTGGAGAAGAGAAGGCTCCGGGGAGACCTTCTGGTAATCTGAAGGGAGCTCCAGGAGAGATGGACTCTTTGTCAGGAAGTGTAGTGACAGGACGATGGGTAACGGTTTTAAATTGGAAGAGGAGAGATTTAGATTCAATATTAGGAAGAAATTATTTCCTGTGAAGGTCATGAAACACTGGAACAGGTTGCCCAGAGAAGTTGTGGATGCCCAATCCCTGGAGGGGTTCAAGGCCAGGCTGGATGGGGCTTTGAGAGACCTGGACTGGTGGAAGGTGTCCCTGCCCAAGGCAGTGGGGTTGGAACTCGATGATCCTGAAGGTCCCTTCCAATGCTAACCATTGTGTGATTCTATGAGATCATTTCTCTCCCAAAGGTGCAGGTTTCTGAGTTACATGGCTCAGGAAACAAGGGGCTGAAGACAAGCAGCAGCTCCCTCTCCAGGGTCATTCCTCACCATGCAAGCACAGCAGTAATGGCTATGTCAGCCCCGAGTGCCTTTATTCCCTGCAAAAGATGGAAGCTCCTGCTCCAATGAGTGCTAAGGTGAAATGGAGCATGGCTGGATAGTCCCAAGACCTCAGAAGAGCATTGTCTATTTTATCCCCATCACAATTTCCGTTACCAAACAACATTCCAAGGAACAAAATTATTTGGAAGTGGCAGTTAAATTTGATTAGCTTCAGTTAGCTTAGAAAGGTGGAGGTGGGGGCATTTTAAGATTGAACACAATATTTTTTTGTTTACAGTGTGACATAAGGCAAGAAAACCGGAGATAGTTCTTCACTGCAAATCCAAATCAGGCATTTAAACTTATGTGTATATCATCCATCTCTATTCCCAGTTTTGATTTATTTTTTTTTCCCCTCAGTCCTTTCCTGACATTTTTAAGCACTAAATGTTAATGTAATTAAATGCTAATTTAACCGCAGCCTCTAACAAACACAGCATGCATTTTTTTTAATACTCGGAAATGTGGGAGTTTACTATTTTTCCTTCAGTTTCCTCACGTTTTGGAACCTCTCTTTCCAAAACTGATGGAACACCAGTACAGGTGTTCCTAGCCTTTGATATGGCTGTGAAAGTGCAGAAGAACATAGCTGTAAGCTGACTATTACAGACGCTACCAAACATAATGACCACAGGCTAGCAAGGACTGTTTCATCCAGTGTGACAGATCCTATTTACTGTGGGAGATGAAGGTCCATTGTTTTACTACTGGGCCATAATCTCAAATGAAGAAAGGGTCCCTTTCCTGAGGTAGGAGTAATTACCCTTTCTGTGCATACGCAGTAGATCCCCCAATGGCTATGTGCACAGCATAGTGACAGTGTTTGGTCCTTAAGAGAAGTGAGTTAAAGGAAAATGTTCCTGTTGTCAATTATGGTAATTTTTACAGAGTATTTGGTTGAAGTTAAATCCTACTGCAATTGCTAGGACTCCTTAGCACACGCCTCCCCTTTGCACAGTAATCATGGCAACAAAAACCTCCTTCAACTTTTCTAGTAAGGAAATGTTCTATTGTTTAAATTTGGTGTAATTAAAGCCGGCTCTTTGCATTTTAGAAAATCAAATTCCATTTACAAGATGAGTAATTCCCTTGGGTTCTCTTTGCTTCTATTGTTCTGAAGTGACTGAACTTCTCCCTGTTTGGCAAAAAAAAACCCACCCTTTTTTCTCTCTTAAAATTAGCCCCATATATCATGCAGAATGACAGCAGAGTAAGAGCTCTGTGATGTTGCTCATTGAAAGCTGCCTTGTTTCTCCTTCCCCAGAGATGGCACCTCTCTTTGACTAGGGAGTCTCTCTGCTGGACTGTCTCAACAGAGGTTTGACTCAGGATTCTGGATTTACTTGTGTGATATTAACAAAGCACTTTTTCCATTCATGCAGAAGAATGAAAGTAAAAACCTTAATTATTTGCGAGCAGATGGATGAGAATTTTTTTGCCCTTTTTTTTTTTTTTCCTTCTAGTTTAGATCATCTTCTTAGACTATCAAAATAACATACACCTGTAAGCTACTTCATCAGTTTAAAATGGGGTAGTTAGCCACCCAAATGGACATGAAACTACCAGCCTCATACTACCCATCTTCTATTCATAGCTCCCTCTCAGGGGGCTGGAGCACCTCTCCTATGAAGACAAGCTGAGACAGCTGAGGTTGTTCAGCTTGGAGAAGGCTCCGGGGAGACCTTATAGCAGCCTTCCAGTATCTGAAGGGAGCTCCAGGAGAGCAGGAGAGGGACTCTTTGTCAGGGAGTGGAGTGACAGGATGAGGGGTAACAGTTTTAAATTGGAAGAGGGGAGATTTAGATTAGATACCAGAAAGAAATTCTTTGCTGTGAGGGTGGTGAGGCACTGGAACAGGTTGCCCAGAGAAGCTGCGGCTGCAGCTGGATGGGGCTTGGAGCAACCTGGTCTGGTGGGAGGTGTCCTGCCCATGGCAGGGGGTTGGAACTGGGTGATCTTGAAGGTTCCTTCCAACTCTAACCATTCTATGATTCATTTCAAGAGCTTCATATTACTAAAATTAGTTTTATTAGTCTTAATAATAAGTAGGCCACAGTTAAGAGTGACAGGCTTTTCTCCTCTTGCCTCCAAACATGAGATCCTTCCTTTTATATTGGCCATCCTAGCACTGAGTTTGAATCTTAGCACAGCTTTAACGTGTCAGAGGTCTCATGGTTGACAGGGAGAATAAAAAACCCAGAGTGGGCTGGTAGAGTTTTATGAGCAGAGTTGTGAGGAGGAGATGAAAGTCTGCAGATGCTGGGGCACAGAGGCAAAGCCTAGCTCCATCCTGTGCTTCCTCACCCAGCTCAAGCTTTGCTGCTGCTCCTCTGCCTCTGCTAACTTCAAGTCATAAACAGCTGTAAAGAGCAGGAGGGAATGCCAAGAGAAAGGCAAAGAGGTAGCACTGAAGGTGGGAAGCAAAGAAAATAGCTTCGCCTGGATAATTTCCTCTTGGATCTTAAATTCTTTCTCAGTGGGACTGATGAAGAGCCTCTTGCGACAGCATCATATGAGTCACAGATCTGTTAAGTGAATCCATAGGCAATGTAGAAGACAGCATGGAGAGTGCTGGATATTTTACTGGTGGGAAGCCCCTGTCCTTTATTTGAAGATTAAAATATGTGAGCATTAAATATCTGACCCTACAAAGTGGCACAGTATAGTGAGGTGGACCCATTTACAGCTGGTTCCTTCAACAATGTAAATCAGTTGAATATTAAAGACTTTTCAAGCCTTTTTAAAAAAAAATATCCTGAAAATTTTGGGGGAGTATCCTGTTTTGTTTTGATTTGTTTTGTGAACTTGGAACAGTATTTTGACATCACAAATGTCCAAAGCTTTTAGCAAGAGGGTCTTTTCTAATCAAGGTAATTTTGTTGGGATATTCCATTTTTCTAAGAGTTTTTTTAAAGCTTAATTCAACATTTAAAATCAAAATTAGAGTTGACATTATTGAATGTTCCGGTTCTGAAAAGTGCAACTGATTGACACAATCTTTTTGAACATTTTGATTTAAAAATGTGAGTTAGTGAATGCACTAAGCACTTCCTGCAGCGTGGGAAAAAAGACTTATTTTGGCCTTGATATAACTAGGTGTTGCTTTTCATTGTTGCTTGATCGTCTCCCTTTCCCCTTCCCTTTCCCCTTCCCTTTCCCCTTCCCTTTCCCCTTCCCTTTCCCCTTCCCTTTCCCCTTCCCTTTCCCCTTCCCTTTCCCTCCTCTCCCCTCCTCTCCCCTCCTCTCCTCTCCTTGTTGCATTCTTTCCCCACGTGATTTAAAGTAACACCAACTTTTGTATTTCATTTTCATGTTCATGCACCATGCCTGGCCTGATCTGGGAATCTCTAGTCCTTCCTGGTATCCAAGGGGAAGAATATGCCTTGTACTACTGAGGGACTTGCAAACACCTCAGAGAACTTGTCTCTGAGTATTTACTTAGGCTCACGATTCTGCAGTAAGTTGGTGGGATGTTTCTGCTGTGCAGTGTACCCTACATTACACATGCAGGCACCTCTGCCTGGCAAAACAATTGAAATTCAGGGCTTAAAGATTGAGAAAATACAATGTCTTCCCTGATTTGAGGGTTTTCTTCTTTAACAGTGTTTCTTTGATGATTTGTTCTTCTGATACAGAGTCATTATTGTCCCTTAAATCATTACCAGATTAAATCCAAAGGGAATCTGCAAATTCATGTCACCTTACCTAAGGGCAGCAAGGACAAGAGAATACAGATGGAGCAAAACTCCTCTATTCCCTTTCAACCTACCACAAAGTTGGCAAGAACTGTTGCCTGTTTGTCTTTGGCAGAATTAGCCCTTCCCAAACCAGATGGTATCAAGATCTTTTGATGTGAATGTAATTTAGTTTCCCTGCCAACTGTTAGCATGCATGGCTGCCTATCTCAAACACACCCTGTGAAGACCACGTGCTGATACCCTTCCTCGAGTTGGGCAACACTCTACTCTCCAGCTAGCCGTAGTTGTACTAAAGAAAGCTGGACTCAACGGGAGTGGTGCAGATGGCAGATCCTCATGCACAGTATGCAATGGCAGGCTCAGGTCCAAAGACTTCGCTGACCTGGGCCACCAGCCATTAGAGAAACCTGCAGACCCTTATTGATATGACAGATAATCTCTATGTTGAAGTTCTCTAAAAAAACAGAGACCATTCTGGGTTCTCTTTTAACCTGCCTTTCCAAAACCTTACTGTCTCGTTAGGAGTAACGCCTGCGAGCAGTGAAATGCAATGGAAAAAGCTCCTGGGAAAAAGGTATTACACGTGACTCCTTGGTTTGCTAGAAATCAGGAAGAGTGTGAACAGCGGATGGAGGTAGGTCATACTCCCCCTCTGCTCTGCCCTGGGGACTCCCCATCTGCAGCACTGGAACCAGTTCTGGCCTCCCCAGTTCAGGAAGGACAGGGAACTGCTAGAGAGGGACCACTGCAGAGGACCACAAAGATGATCAGGGGCCTGGAGCATCTCTCTGATGAGGAAAGGCTGAGGGATTTGGGTCTTTTTTTGTCTGGAGAAAAAAGACTGAGGGGGGATCTAATGAACACCTATAAAGACTTCAAGCGTGGGTGACAGGAGGAAGGGGCCGGTCTTTTTGCAGTGGTGCCCAGAGACAGAACAAGAGGAAACAGACACAAACTTGAACATAAGAAGATCCACCTATACATGAGGAGGAACTCCTTTGTTGTGAGGGTGGCAGGGCCCTGGAAGAGACTGCTCAGATAGAAGGTGGAGTCTCTGTCTCTGGAGACATTCAAATGTCACCTACACATGTTCATGTGTAATCTGTTTTAGGAGGATCTGCTTTGGCAGGGAGTTTGGACTAGATGATCTCTAGAGGTCCTTTCCAACTCCATATCATAGGTTTCGTGATTCTGTGAAATCAGTCTCCCCATCCCTGTTCAGCATGAAGGGGATAATGCATCTAACAGCAACTGCTTGCGTAGTCTGGGTAACTTGTACCTGGCAAACCTAACAGCCTGAGAGGTGAACTGTGGACAGCCTGACGACTTTGTCTAGAAGTGCTGGATATCAACCAGGGTAAGGGAATCCATATATCTAAAAGATGTGCCTGACACACTGAAGTCGAAAGTAAGGAAGGTTACTGTGCAGCCAGCCCTACATTAAGCATGGAGTGAGTTCACCTCCGGTTTGAGACGGCAGTAGATACGTATATACTGAAGGAGCAGTGTTTGTCTTCTGGAGGTGCTTCACTGCCTCAGCTTGCATGTGTGTGCACTTGAGAAACAGTGAGATTCAGCAACTGGCACCTTTGGGATTGGGCCTTAGTCAGGTTAAGGGAGTCATTCATACAATCATTTATCTGAGCTTAATGTCTCCACTATGTGTCCTGTCTTCCTTCTGTCCTAACTTGGGAGTCATGCTCCACCCGTGTTCCCTGATGTCACTTAGTAGGTGGCTGGATCAGGAGGGCCAGCACCTTGCACAATGTCTCCTGAGTCATGGGAGGAGCACTCCACATGCTTCTGTGTAGGTTAAAGGCAGATGTGCTCCATGACTAACACAGGAAGAATGTAGCAGGGGTTGGTGTGTGTGACATGGCCATCTGTGGCATGAAACCAGAATTAATCAAATACATGCTTCGGGACACTTGGGAGAAGGATTAAAACCTGATTTCAGGATACATAGTGAGACTGTTTTTGAAGCAGGTATGTTGGGAGCCATTCCTGAACTCCAGCAAAGCCTAAGACTCCATCACAGGAAAATCAGAAAGCCCACAATATTCAGAACACTGTTTGCATAGAAATTACAGCCAACCAATTACTGCTGCAGTGTTTTCATGATGAGTCATGCTAGGGAAATACACCAGGTGAGTAGGAATGAACATCCTGCAGAGTGTGGGGAGCTTGTACTACTGACATAATGCAAAAGCTTGTGCAAGATGGTAACAGCTATTTGTCCCCATGGCTCTTCGAACTGTGGAAAACTCTCTCCAAAGTGGATGGTGCATGGCTAGAACATGATTTGGAGATGTGGATGTGACCTCAGCCCTAATGTCACATACAGTAAAAAGGACACTCTGACATCTTGAGTAATTTAAGCCTGTATTTAGGAAGCAAGCTCCTCACACCAGGCTATGTAAGCTTTATTCCTGTCCAGCAGCACTTCACAGTCCCTGTAATTCCAATTAAGCCAATTTCCAGATTATGTATTATTTGGCTTAAGCAAGAACTAGGATCTAGGCTAAAACAGGAAGCATTTCAGGGCCATGGGTTTTGTTTGGGCACAACTCTTTGGTTTTTGCAACTTGAACAACATGTGACAGTAATTCATCAATACTTTGGTATGGTGCCTCTAAGCTTCATGTTCACGATGGTAATCGTGTCATTGCATAGCTATCTTCCAAATCATGTTAGGATTCATGGCATCAGCTAGAAACGGCCTTTGGTGTCCACCTGATGAGACACCCAGCTGATACCTGTTTATGTTGGGCCTTTTCTGCCTCATCTGTGGCTCAGTTATTCCTCAATTTGAACGGATGCTGTGGCTTTCTCCACCTTAAGTCTCTACTGAAACTCATCTTGCAGTTCTGGAATGTCTCTCTGATCTGTGAAGACTATTTTGGATTTTGATCCCACCCACCAAAGTTCTTGCAGGCCCTGTGGCTCGGTGCCACCCACAAGCTTTTTGAGCATATACTCTTCCACCCTCTCTGTCACTAATGTGCTATTTCTTTGCTATCCCTCGAGACAGATGCCCTGTTGGAGAAAAAAAGTGAGTCTGGTAAAGCCATGCTGATGTTGTTTTTTTTTTTAACACCTAGATATCTTCCAAGTACTTAAAATCCTTATTTGTGCCAGGATCTTTCCAGGGATCAAAGTTAGATTTAATGAGTCCTCCGTTTTCTGTTTTAAACAACTTAGTGGTGTTCATCTCCAGATGCTTAGGGACTTGCTTGTCCTCCAGTGGTCCAGTATTGCTTAGATGCTCTGTTGCCTGTTCCCCTAGATGCTGCTGATCTCAGCTTATCTGTCTCCTCCAAGGATCCATCCTAAAGGACCTGGTCCTAGAGGAAGACCTCACTACTGTCCTGCTTTCCTACCTCTTCTATGCTTTCATTTGAACAAACCCAGCTTTCAGATGGAGAACCACACAAGTCAATTCCATCAACAGCTCAGGTCTGCCTGCTCAGTTAAATCAGCAGAGCACCTCTTTGAATCATTTTGGGCATCCTTCCTCTATATTTACGGGAATTGGATCAAACCTTCATAGAAGATGCTGTAATGATTAGGTAGGTAGGTGTCACTTGTCAGGGAGGTTCCTCAGAGGAGTTCAGAGTCTGCTGGGAGCAGCTGAGATCATGAAACTACTTTAATTGCTGGTGCAAGACTTGAAATCTGAAATAAAGATTTTCTCAAGAGAGTAGAGCAGAAATGGTCATTTATGCAAGATCCTATGTTTTGTGTGAAAAGTCTTAAACAAAATATTTACTGTTTCATAAACCAATGACCTGATACTTGGCAGAGCTATGGCTTTATACTAAGGCTCTGTCCTCTGCAGATCTCCTCTGAGAATTCAGGGCAGAGGGAAAATGTGATTCCACTTTGTGAATTATTTTCTTCATAACAAACAGAACTCTACACATGAAGCAGCAGGGACAAGAAACAAAGCACAACACCACAAAGATCTGACTGACCTCCCCTTACACCTGAGAAAATTAGAAGAGTCCAGGTTTTGTCTCTCTGAATACTTTCAGGATCTGAAGAACAACTGTTCATGTGAATGAGAAGTAGAGAATGAGCTCTTATGTATATATATGAAAACAAACAAACAAACAAACCAAAACCTCAAATAGCAGAAGTTGTAAGTAATCTTTTAGTGTGGGCAGAATTGCGCTGGCTGCTACAATAACTGCAGAATCACTTTGAGTTAAAAAGCTGTCTGTATGAGTTAACTAATTAACTCTAATAAGAGTTCATGAAACTCTTCCAAACATGAAATTGATTTTTTTTAAACAGTTCTATAAAATCTGTTAACAAGAAAATGTATTATGCTTTAACTCTTCACGTAGTAGAAGGGAGCCAAGTACCTGCTAGAAGTAAGGTAGAAATGACAAATAATGCAAAACAGTAATTTAGTCAGTGCAACAACAGAGTGATCAGGAGATACGCCTCAATCATCATCAATGAATTGCACTGCTTGTGAAATGCAAATGTTTGGGAAGAACTAATGAAACACATACACTGCCTTCGAAGTCTGTAGTTTGCTATAAATTAGCCAGCTGACTTACCTGCATTTTAAATCCCTATCTGCTACCAAGAGGCATCACCTAAAACATCTGAAGGGTAAGAGGTCTACATGAGAAGCAATGTTTGAGAGGCTGGCTGTCCAACTGTTGATAACCAAAGTACTGAATGCTACACTAAACACCCCTTTCCAGCATGTTGGCTCACCTTCCCTCTTCTTGCTTGGCTCTTTGCTGTGGCTAAAATGTCATTGCCTGTGGCTTTTTCACAAAAATCCACTTAGAATCATAGAATCATCCAGGCTGGAAGGGACCTGCAAAGGTCATCTAGTCTGACCTCCCTGCAGTCGCAGGGACACCCCCAACTAGACCAGGTTGCCCAGGGCCTCATTGAGCCTCACCTTGAATATCTCCAGGGAAGGGGCCTCAACCATCTCCCTGGGCAACCTGTTCCAGTGTGCCACCACCCTTAAAGAAATTTCTCCTAATATCCAACCTAAATCTACTCTTTCCTAACTTAAAGCTATTTCCCCTCATCCTGTCACAGCAGGCCTTTGTGAACAGACCCTCCCCAGCCTTCCTGTAGGCCCCCTTTAGATACTGGAAGGCTGCTATTAGGTCTCCCCGGAGCCTCCTCTCCGCCAGGCTGAACCCCAGCTCCCTCAGCCTGTCTTTGTATCAGAGGTGCTCCAGCCCTTTCATCATCTTTGTGGCCCTCCTGGCTTGATGCTTGCTTCTGGGCGGAACCACAGAAAGCTTGCGAAGGTTGAGAGCTTAGACACCTAGCTCACAATTCTGACTCTTCTCCCCTACCAAATTCACAAAGTAGTGATTTGTGGACTTTTTTACTAGAAGCTTGCCAGATTAGGCCTCAAAGAAAATGTTAGCTGTGACACAGATCCACTGTAATCCATGTTTCTTATCTGGGAAGTTCAGGAGATGCCACCACTGGAGGGCCTGGAGCAGCCAAGCTTCTGCAAGCATGGCCTCAGTGACTGTGCCTAGGGTGAAGGAAGGACTATATTTTGTTTAATTCCTTTCCGATACTGTGACCTGAGGGATATCTGAGTAGTTAACAGTGTCCCCTCAGATGCGGGGGGATAAGAATCAAATCCACCTGCTAAGGAAACTATAAACCACATCCAAAGCTCTGCTGGAGCATGTCCTCTTTAGCGTGGGTTTGTCTCGTTTACCTCCAGGATGAGCTGTCCTACCACACACTGATGAGAGAGAGCAGCAGGCTTCTGGTTGGGATCTCCCATGGGAGGGGGAGGTCTGGGTTTCAGACCCAACACCAACCAAAATGAAGCCCTAACCAGGGTATGAGTCACTTCTGCTCACTCTTCTGACTATTTCTCTGTAGGATGTGACACTCGTAACTTGGCAACCCAACACCAGTGACATCACTTAATCTTTTTGCAACAAGTTTGGCAGCCATATAAATGCCTTACAGGAAAAAGAGCTGACACCATAGACTTTGGATTCCTAAGAAAAAACTCATGAGGTTGTGTTCTCTGCTGTTCTGCTCGTCATCCCCTCCCCAGGGATTTTATTAGCTTGTGGGCTGATTTCAAGCAAATTTGACAGAGAGGTTAAATGTCTCAAAAATACAGAGTTCCTATGAGTGCTACAAAAACTGATGGCCACGTGGAACAGAGATATTCAACTTAGTGACCCTGCCAAGAGGACTAATGGATACTCAGTGTTATTATTATACCTCAGAAAATCAACAGAGGAAAGAGCCAGCAGACATCAAACTTCCTAAGTCCCACCACTCATGAAATTGCTGACTCCTACTTGTTATTATTTGTCTTAATAAAAGCACTGAGTGTCCTCTGTTTCAGGCATCTGCTACAAGTGTTACTCAAGATGTCTTCTCAGAAAGAAAACAATTAGTTTAATAGCTACTTTAAATAAAAATACAGGCAGTGCAGTTCATCAGCTGCCTTTCCAAATCCGTGCCGTGGTGGGTCTGAAAGCCTAGTTCCTAGGACAACTGCTCCTCACAGCCAAGCCCTCACTCCCAAAAGCTGTGTAAGGAAGAGCTGGAGAAGACACTGCTGTCACATGGTGGGCTGGTAGGAAATGCAAGCGCTGCCCAAAGACTGAAGGCAAACCCTGTGGTATTCTGTTGAGCAACATCTTCCTGGCTCGTTCTAGCCTTCCTCACGAAACACAGCTTATTTGTTTAGAGCTTCTGCAACGTCAATGATGCATTCTAGAAAACGTAAAAAAAGATTATTAGTTTTTTGTAATTTTTTTTTAAGACCAGCTTAAAATGCTAAGAGTTTACGCCTTTAAAATGTAGCAGCCTCCACACTGATTCTTTGCATGAATTAACTCAAAATTTTGTCATTGCTCAGCAGTATTAGCTTCCACTCCATCCTTACGGGTTCAAGCAATTCCATAACCTCCTTAGACATTGCCTTTAAAGGCTTCAAGTGCTGCAGAACCTCCTTCCTATGGAAAAAAAAAGTTTAGTTTTGTTCTTTCCTCTGTGAACAGAGCCTTCAGGGAAGATGAGTTTGAGGCCTCCAGAGCTGGCAAGCAGATGACACTACCTTGCCCCTGGGTTTCCTACCTGGCCAGCTACTTGTCCCAGTGCCACTCAGCTGCCAAGGAACCCATTTCACTAGCTGCTGAGGGTGGAGGTGGCACAGGGTGTGAGCTGCTCAGCCTAGGAAGGCAAAGCCAGCCTAAGATCAACAGGGCAGCGATAAAAACATTGTTCAGCTGGTGCTTTCTTCTTAACACTATCCAGCAACACACAAAAACATTCTGCATGAGGGGTGACAGCTGCTCCTGAGGGCCTTTTGCAGGTCTGCCCTCCTCCTCCTCTCACTGCTGATGCCTGCTTGGCCCCGCGAGTTGTGACCCATGCCACCCCCCCAGATCCACATCCTCAAAGTTGCCAAAACTCATTTTTGCCTCCGCTGAGAGGTTGATGTTTTTTTTCTGCCAGCCCTGGCAGGCAGGTGGGCAGCTGCTCTGTAGGCAGCAAGCTGGAGATCCTGAGAAATGAGCCACCCACAGTGTCTCATCTCAGAGCCCTCTAACCTGTTGGGGCTGAACAGAGATCCAGGAATCCCAGGTTCCTGGCTACTTGCTACATTAAGTGCCAGGCAGCCTGGGGAGGAGGCTGTCTGCCAGTCAGTGAGCACCAGCAGACCATGATCAATTGTCCCTTGAATAAATCTAAGCACACCGAGCTTGGGGTTGGATCAAAGATAACATCTGGTATCTACCTGGGTTTCACAGGATTGATTTTCTGTCACCACTCAATAATTTCACCATTGTTTTTTTCAATCATTTACTGATTGCACCCCATTTTTAGCTCTCTCATGTTAATGGATTGCCTAACACTGATGTCAAGCCAGCTGACTCCTCTCCTCCCCTCCCCCTTTTAAAATGTAAACAAACCTGTACCCTTTCACATCTTTTTGGCATTTTCAAAAAATAACAAGACATGTCAAAAGTTGACTCAGAGTTCAGTAAGTTCCCTGTTACTGTCATTTCCATAGTGTTGACAAAAGAATAAGGGTAAGAGGCTAAAGGACTAATAACACCCTCCCCTACCCCAGCCTTCTCTCCCCCATGCCTCTCCCTATTAACACAGGTGATATTCTGTATTAGGTGATGGGACACTCATTCCATCCCTCTGAGTTCTGCTCCCTCAGCTGCATCCACCTGCAAGTTATCTTGGTGCTGAAGATTCAAAAAGATGTGGAGTAGTTGCTGATGATAGAAAGTGATGGATGAGATGGCTATCTGTTATTTTCTCTCTGGAGATGGTCCTGGCTTCTCACTGAAACACAAGAAACCTCATACTGCCTGTGACGTAGGTGATGCCTCAGATGGATTTTTGGTGCTTTTCAGCTTCAAAACTTATTTAATGAGTCTGGATCAATTCAAAACAACTTGCTGTAGAATGCAGAAGAGTATGTCCTCCATTGACATAACAGCTTGTGGAGCTATTACCGTAAAATATTGCCTCCCAAAGAATACTCATTTCAATGGTTAATTGTTTCCAGCTCCATGCTGGTATCATCCCAGCATGATTAGGCCCAGCATGATTTCTGCTGCATTGGCCGCTGTTCTCAAAGCACAGAGAGCTCTTTCCAGTTGATGTGGGAGCATTTAATCACCTAAGCGAGTTCTTTCTCCACTCCAGCAGGCAGCAGAAAGCCAATACCCTAATGCAGCCACTACCCATTCCCATAATTATAATTAGCTGACTTTACTGCTCAAGCGAACAGAAGATAAGTGTGTGATCTGCAGCAGAATATCTAGTGCAAATATGGAAGCAGCAGTGCCCCTGTGCAAACTGAAAGCCCGCTGCAGCCTGACTCTCTTATCACAGGATCAGCGAATGATAAGGGGTTGGAAGGAACCTCTGGAGATCATCTAGTCCAACCCTCTGCCAAAGCAGGTACACCCAGAGCATGTTACACAGGAACATTTCCAGGTGGGGTTTGAATGTCTCCAGAGACGGAGACTCCACCTCTCTGGGCAGCCTCTTCCAATGCTCCATCACACTCACAGGAAAGAAGTTCCTCTCATGTTGAGGTGGAACTACTTATATACAAGACCATGCCCATTTCCTCTTGTCCTGTCACTGGGCACCACTGAAACAAGACTGGCCCCATCCTCCTGACACACACCCTTGAAGTATTTAGAGGCATTGATCAGATCCTCCCTCAGTCTTCTTTCTCCAGAGTAAAAAGACACAAGTCTCTTAGCCTTTCCTTATCGGAGAGAGGCTCCAGGCCCCTTATCATCTTTGTAGCCCTCTGCTGTCCCCTCTCCAGCAGTTCTCAGTCCTTCTCCAGCTGGGGAACCCAGAACTGGACCCAGTGCTGCAGATGGGGCCTCCCCAGGGCAGAGCATAGGGGCAGGATGACCTCCCTCCACTTGCTAGTCACAATCTTACTGATGCACCCCAGGCCATTGGCCTTCTTGGCCACAAGGGCCCATTGCTGGCTCATGGGCATCCTGTTGTTCACCAGGACTCCCAGGTCTTTTTCCTGAGAGCTGCTCTCCAGCAGGTCAGCCCCCAACCTGTCATGGTGCAGGGGGTTATTCCTCCCCAGCTGCAGCAACCTACACTTGCCCTGGTTGAATTTCATCAGGTTCCTCTCTGCTCAACTCTCCAGCTTGTCCAGGTCCCTCACACTCTCCTCTCCCAGGAAGCCTTTTATTTTAGAGGAACCCAAATAATTTCCATTACCTTGCCGTGAAAAATAGATGTACATGCTGCTATTACAAGCTGTTTAATTTTCATTAGAGGGCCAACCAAGAGTCTTGCATTTGAAAATATTTGTTGACCATATTCTACCTGGATAAAAGAAACTTATGTATACCATTTGCATCAGGCAGCATCAGCAGGCACCTGCAAACGTAAGTCACTCTTTTTGTCCATTTCCCTCCCCCTTCCTTTCAATTATTCCCACCGATTATATCTGGGATTCATTGACTCCAGGTGGGGTCTCACCAGAGCAGAGTAGAGGAGGAGAATATGTCCAAAAGCAGCATTCTGTGGGGAGTTCCAGTTTGTTGAACACTCCCAAGATTGCTTAAGATGTGAAGGAGACTTTACCAAGATGTATGATAGTATAGTGCCTGCGACAGCAAAATAAGCCAGTGGAGATGACTGATGAGGCTTTCAGGAGATTTGAAAAACACACTTTTAAGCCCTACGAACTGCGGAGAGGAGAGGCCGAGGAACTTCAGGGATGGGAATGCCCCAGAGAGGCCTGCGACCCTGGCCCCCCATTCCCCGGGAGGATGGGAAAATCCTGCCCTTAAGGGGAGTTGACGGTAGGTCCGGTTTGGGTCCCCACCCCACCTTGCGGGGGGGCAGCGGGGAGCCAGAGGGGTGCCCTCTGCAGGGTGGAAGGAGGAGGAAGTCACTCTTCGTCATCCTCCCNATTTGTTCCACGAGTGCCGGGGGGGGCAGCGCCCCTCGCCCGTTCCCCCGGCTCTGGTACCCGCACCGGCTCAGTCTGGAGACGGTGAGATGGGGGGTAGCCTGGGGTGCCATCGCTCCATCCCCCGCGACCCGGCGGACCTGTGCCACAGCCGCAAGTTCAGCGCGGCGTGCAACTTCAGCAACATTTTGGTCAACCAGGAGAGGCTCAACATCAACACGGCCACGGAGGAAGAGCTGATGACGCTCCCAGGGGTGACCCGACTGGTGGCTCAGAACATTGTGGAGTACCGGGAATACATCGGTGGCTTCAAGAAGGTGGAGGACCTGGCGCTGGTGAGTGGGGTGGGGGCGGCCAAGCTGGAGCAGGTGAAGTTCGAGATCTGCGTGAGCAGCAAGGGCAGCTCGGCGCAGCATTCACCCAGCTCGCTGCGCAAGGACCTGGCCTCCGAGCACCACCTCTCTGCCACCAAGATCAACATCAACACCGCTACCCCAGCCCAGCTCATGAGCATCCGTGGTGTCACCGAGAAGATCGCTAACAGCATTGTGGACTACCGGAAAGAACATGGGCCCTTCAAAAGTATTGAGGATCTGGTGAGGATGGACTGCATCAACTCGTCCTTTCTGGACAAAATCAGGCATCAGATTTTTGCAGAGCGGTCCCGGCCCCCTTCAACAAACACCAATGGTGGCCTCAACTTCACAGCGAAGCCTCACCGAAGCCCCACTTCTCTGAGTCTCCAGAGCGAGGACTTGGACTTTCCTCCTGGGGGTCCCACCCAGATCATATCCACTCGCCCTTCTGTGGAGATGTTCGGAGGGGTGAGAGACGGTAGACCTGTGCTGAGGGTGGCTACCTGGAACCTGCAAAGCTGCTCCATCGAGAAAGCCAACAACCCGGGTGTGCGGGAGGTTGTGTGCATGACACTGCTGGAGAACAGGTAAGAGGCAACACCTGGCCTGTAGGCTCAGCTCTATGTGGGATTGTAGGTTAATGTGTCTGGGGTTTGGGCACTCTAGAGTCCTGTTGTGATCGCAGGGCAACTTGCTCCTTCCTGGGATTATGAAATGTTTCTTGCTTCTTGCATGGAACTCTGGCCTTGTCTTAATGCTGGGGTTGTAGTGACTGTCTACTCATTAAGCCTCTATAGTCCTGGAAAGGTGGTGGACTTCCTGAAGAGCTGTGTGTGTATTTACACACATCAGTGTGGAGAAGACTGAGCCATTATGATTGGTCATGTTAGGCCTGTTAGTAGTTGGTCAAGGACTATTTCTCTGTCTGTCAAGAGGCTTTTGAGCAAGTCATGGGGGTCTCTCTTTCCTGCTGGAAGCAGTGGTGATGGGGAAATACTAGGGGAGAGGCTGCTTTGTACATACCCTGTTTCTTACAGTGTTTCCCAGAGCATCTTGGGAAGCAGGATACAGAGCTACATCTGCCTCTCTCAGAGCTGCCAAACTGAGACCTTTTAGTGCTGCTTCTCCATAAAGTCTTATTTGGGTGGTAACACCTTGGGTGTTAGGGCTGGAGTCTGGTCTCCCTCAGCTCTGTTCCTCACAGGAAAAATGTTTGAGAGCATGGTGAGGATGGTTTGGGCTGTGTAAGGAGAGTGGAATGCCATGACTTGCCCCATGAGGGTGACACAGCTTGTTAATGGGTTGTCACAGGGCATCTGCTGAGCTGGAGGGACCACTCGTCCTTGGAATGCAAGACATGGGGCACCTCCCTGGGGAGGCTGTGCCCCTGTGCCCCCCCCCCCGCCATGTGCCAGGCAGACCCTTGGTTTCACTGAGCTGGTGGGCCTGTTTGTGGTGTGGTAATTGGGATACTATTTCTTCTGTTAATGGCTGCTGGGGATGTCCCTCCTGCTAAACTTTATGCTTGATAGAAAAATGTAAGAGTGCGGTATGGATTTTGAAGTAGCTCTCACCCTTTTCTTTCCATATGTGAAATGCCCTAGCTGATTTGGCATTTATTGACAGTGTTGGGAAACTAACTTTCTTCTCTACCTGCCATTCAGGCTTCTAGCTGGAAATGAATCGGGGCAGGGGGACTCTGTGGCTGCTGGAAAAGGGATATTGTGGGGAGTGGAAGTGCTGATGAGCTGTTATCTCTGGGCTCTGCTGAGAACTCTGTCCTTTTCCAGCAATATGCTGAATAATGGCTCTTGTTGGTGCAGTTGTGGAGGTCAGGCTTGAAAGAAAGATGGTGACATGATGTGGCATCCTGCACTGTGGTACATAATTTGTGGTTGCGCATACAGAATCAGAGTCATAGAATACTATGGACTTGGAAGGGACCTCTGGAGATCATCTAGTCCAACCCTCTGCCAAAGCAGGTCCACCACATCTTCCACAGGAAAGCAGATCCAGGAGGGTTTGGAATATCTCCAGAGAAGGATACTCTACCACCTCTCTAGGCAGCCTCTTTCAGGGCTCTGACACCTTCAAAGTCAAGAAGTTCCTCCTCATGTTTAGATGGAACTTATTATGTTCAAGTTTCTGCCTGTTCCCCCTTGTCCTGTCTCTGGGCATCACTGAAAAAAGACTGGACCCATCTTCCTGACACTCACCCTTGAAGTATTTAGAGGCATAGATCAGATCCCCTTTCAGCCTTCTCTTCTCCAGACTAAAAAGGCCCAAGTCCTCCAGCCTTCCCTCATCAGTGAGATGCTCCAGGCCCCTGATCATCTTTGTGGTCTTCTGCTGTCCCCTCTCCAGCAGCTCCCTGTCCTTCTGGAACTGGGGAGCCCAGAATTGGACCCAGTGCTGCAGATGGGGCCTCCCCGGGGCAGAGCAGAGGGGCAGGATGACCTCCCTTAAACCTGCTGAGCACAAGTCATATACCTCAGCCGTGCACTGCTCAGGAGCTTGATGCTCCCATGTATGGGATCATCTGTCATCTCATAGATGTGGCTGTTGGATAGCCCAAATGGAGATGATAGCCCAGCAGGGGTATTTAGATGTCGCGCTGATGGCTTCAACCTCACCTCTTCCAGTATTCCTTGACTGCTCTGTTAGTTCAGGTATTCCCTGCTCCTCCTTCAACCCTGCTCTTGTTCTTTTGTGGGCAGCTGGTGGTCTGGAGTGGACCTATAGGTGAAGTCTGGTGGGGTTGGGCATCGGGGTAGGGAGCAGAGGTGGACAGACCTGCTGAGGAAAGAAACATCTCTGATTATCACTTGTCTCAGAATTATTTTCATAATCCAGCTTTGGAAGACAGTGACTTTGGTGATTTATTTACTTACATGTATATGTAATTATTCTTTTTTTTTAAGAACAGTAAAATGTTAATTTTCTGTCACTTCTGCATGCTCAGCATTTTGGGGAGGGCAAAGACAAACTTCAAAACTGTCCATCTATAAAAATATCTAGGTAGAGAAGGTGACTCACAAAATACATCTGTGTTAGCCCAGGCTGTCCACTGTATATGCCCTAACAGTTTGTTTTATCTTTTTGCTCTTAAACTTTGAGGTATTTTGTTTCCATCCAGCTTAGCAAACGGGTAAATCGGTCGTACTGGGTGATATGAAAGGTCTGTCCGGTACTTTGAAGTTCAAAAGGAGCCTTGTAAAAGTTCTTTCACTTGATTTTGTTCCCTTTTCTCTGCCCGTGTATGTACCATCAAACACATGGGGTGGGCGTGATGCAGTTGTTTTCTGTACTTGATCCTTGTTGTGATACTGTGAGGAGCTGGAAAGAAAGGGGTGGTGTGCATCCTCAGGCAGACTGCAAAACTTTCCTGGGAAAGTAAATGTGGGAACAGGGAGGAAAAAAACCCAAAACACAAAAATCAACAAAATGCAGGGAAAAAAAAGTGTAAGTTAGGAAAAGTCACACTAAGCACGTCAGGGAGGAATTTCCTCTTGCTTGTGCTAGCATTGCTGAGGTCAGTGGAGCTTTGTGGCTATAAAATGGCCTCAGCTGGGGCCTTTTCTCCGAGTGTGAATTCCATGGTCTCCCTCCTGGCTCTGGTTGTGTACCTTTAGAACATCCTCCAGGGATGGTGCCTCAACCCTTTCCCTGTGCAGCCCAGTCCAAGGCTTCAGAAACCTTTCTGTGGAAACATTTTTCCTGATATCCAAGCTGAGTCTCCCCTGCTGCAAGTTGAAGCCACTTTCTCTTGACCTGTGACTTGGGAGAAGAGACCGACCCCCTACTTCTCTACACCCTCCTTTCAAGGAGTTGGAGACTGCAAGTTCTCCCCCCAGGCTCCTCTTTTCCAGGCTGAACACCCCCAGCTTCCTCAGCCTCTCCTCAAAAGACATATTCTCCAGGCCCCTTGCCAGCTCCATTGCCCTTCTCTGGACCTGCTCTGGCGCCTCAATGTCTTTATTGTGTGAAGAGGCCCAAGGCTGGATGCAGCCCTCGAGGTGAGACCTCACCAGTGCCCAGGACAGGGGGATGATCTCCTCCCAATTCCTCTTTCCCACACTGTTCTTGGTCCAGGCCAGTATGCTGGTGGCCTTTTTGGCCACCTGGGCACACTGCTGGCTCATCTTCAGCCCACAGTCGACCAACACCCCCAGGTTCTTTTCTGCCAGGCAGCTCCAGACACTCTGCCTCAAGTCTGCAGTGCTGCAGGGGATTGGTGTGACCCAAAGACAGGACCTGGCACTTGGCCTTGTTGAACCTCATCCCATTGACCTTGGCCCATCCATCCAGCCTGTCTAGATCCCTCTACAAAGCCTTTCTAATGTCAAGCAGATAGACCTCATACTGCTGAAATGTCTAGGTGTGACCCCAGCTGTTGCTTGGTGGATCTGAAGGCCACTTAAACTGACAGTAGGCAGGTGCTTTCCTGAGCTACGCTAATGAGC
>VZRU01005374.1:24702-37428 GCA_013398155.1 Pedionomus torquatus | reverse complement strand
AGTATGAATTCCATGGTCTCCCTCCTGGCTCTGGTTGTGTACCTTTAGAACATCCTCCAGGGACGGTGCCTCAACCCTTTCCCTGTGCAGCCCAGTCCAAGGCTTCAGAAACCTTTCTGTGGAAACATTTTTCCTGATATCCAAGCTGAGTCTCCCCTGCTGCAAGGTGAAGCCACTTTCACNGTTGAAGCCACTTTCTCTTGACCTGTGACTTGGGAGAAGAGACCGACCCCCTACTTCTCTACACCCTCCTTTCAAGGAGTTGGAGACTGCAAGTTCTCCCCCCAGGCTCCTCTTTTCCAGGCTGAACACCCCCAGCTTCCTCAGCCTCTCCTCAAAAGACATATTCTCCACGCCCCTTGCCAGCTCCATTGCCCTTCTCTGGACCTGCTCTGGCGCCTCAATGTCTTTATTGTGTGAAGAGGCCCAAGGCTGGATGCAGCCCTCGAGGTGAGACCTCACCAGTGCCCAGGACAGGGGGATGATCTCCTCCCAATTCCTCTTTCCCACACTGTTCTTGGTCCAGGCCAGTATGCTGGTGGCCTTTTTGGCCACCTGGGCACACTGCTGGCTCATCTTCAGCCCACAGTCGACCAACACCCCCAGGTTCTTTTCTGCCAGGCAGCTCCAGACACTCTGCCTCAAGTCTGCAGTGCTGCAGGGGATTGGTGTGACCCAAAGACAGGACCTGGCACTTGGCCTTGTTGAACCTCATCCCATTGACCTTGGCCCATCCATCCAGCCTGTCTAGATCCCTCTACAAAGCCTTTCTAATGTCAAGCAGATAGACCTCATACTGCTGAAATGTCTAGGTGTGACCCCAGCTGTTGCTTGGTGGATCTGAAGGCCACTTAAACTGACAGTAGGCAGGTGCTTTCCTGAGCTACGCTAATGAGCACCACCAGCTTGCTGATGTACTTTGTGCACAGCCACCCTCATGTACATAAGCATGTTCCTGCCTCCTTGGCTGAGGTGGTTTCAGGAGCTGGAGCAATACTTCATTGCAGTACTCCTGTTGGAGGACCTGCCTCAGCTAGCTTTTTAAGTCCAGGAATAAAGCACAGCAAGTCAAGAAGACTGTATAAAACTGTATACAGAGCAGTAAAGGCTCTAAATACGAGATCTTGGGGGCTTCCATGCCCATTGAAAGGCTGGTTTTATTTGTTGCCGAGTTTGTTTTGGGTTTTAGTTTGTTTGTGTTTGGTTTTGTTTCTTTTTCATAACAAGTTCCTAGCAAGTAGCTTTGAGGCCCCTTGGGGTAAGCAATGGGAAGATTACTACTTCTTTCCAGGTGAGGCTAGAAGACTAAGGTCTTCCTGTCTTCCAGTCCTGCATAGCTTTTGCACTGAGGGAGTAGTTGTGCAGGAAGGGAAAAGGACAGTGCCTTCTTTCAAAACAAACAAAAAGCAAGAAAATGTTGTCATACAAAGTAATTTGCTGAAGGAGGGAGAAAAAAAGAAATTTAGCACTTCTGGGCATGAATGTAGAGGTTTTGGGTTACTTAAGAGCAGCAGAGGGAATATTTATCAGTAAGTGTGACTATTACTGTTGGCTTATTTTGAAATTAATCTCCACATTACAAAAAAATTGAAATGCAGCAAGGTCCTCACCCTCTTCCTTATATTACACAGATCTAAGTTTATCACAGTGTTTGGAGTGGAAGAACAAGGTATTTTCATTCAGAGGACTAGAGGGTAATTTTAGAAGAGATTAACGTGATGAACGTGGAGGTGAGCACGACACGTAATTGGATTAAAGTATCAAATGTGGGATGAATTTGCCCAAACCTGAAATGTTTATTGCATGTGTGGTTCAGCAAATCTTGGATTTCTTGGCAGTGGATTGGACATGGCCTTGCTCTGGTGTTGCAGGTTGCCTCTTCCAGCTGCCCTCCACCTGTGGGTGGGGATGAAGGAACCAACAGCCACTTCTCACCAGGAAAAAAAATAAAAAAGGAAGAGTATAGTGTTAGGGTAGCACAATTGAAAGGGTGAGCAAGCTCAGGTCGAAGGCTACAAGTGTTTTCATGGTGGGAGATCAGAAACCCCAGAGGAGGCTTCATCTGGCTGAGGTTGGTGGAGGTACTCCTGAGATGTCCTGTGCCCCAGATCCATAAGAAGGGGCACTCTTTCCACTCCTCATCCATTTCTGCTTCAGACCTATTCCTCCTGGCTGTAAACCACGCCTGTGACTCCCATGACACCCTGTTCTCCCTGGCTGTTACATGCTGAGGTGCCTACTGGGTGACCACATCAAGAAGCGTAATGCAGGTGCACGCCACATCAGCTGGCACGCTGAGTGTGCTGAAGGTGCATCCTCTGGTTTAATTGCTTGCTTGAAAGTTTGCTCATAGCCAAGGGCAGAGACCAGTGGTGCCCCTTTCCCAGCATGGTTTGCAGCAGAAGTTTTCCAACTTGTTACCATTACGTTTTATAATACTGAGTGGTAACTTTGTGAAGTCCTCTTAATTTTGTTTATTTTTAGTTTTTTTGTGAGCACGCTTTGCAGTTGAACAAATGAAAATTGATGGAGTGCCTGAAACCCAGAACTTGCTCTTTCTGTCAAAACAAACAAAAATTAACAAAAGGGAGTGGGCAGGATGATGGTGGGGTAGCAAGGTTGAGGGGTCAGGTCAATGGAGCCCAGCTCAAGTTCCTTCCTGATGACAAGCATTTGAGACTGCTCTTTTCCTCTGATGCTTCTCGGTGTGGTTCCACCTTCTAGGAGCAAATAGTCTAAGTACTAAATCCATTAACGCCTACTACAAAAACCACTGAATTGTAGAAGAGCACAGGTTGGAAGGGGCCTTCAAAGACTATCTGGTCCAAGTACCAATATAAGCTTTGTACTTAACTTTTTCCCTTCTTGGCTTGCACAGCAAGCCTCTTGGTGTACTCTTCCAGAATGTGTCAGCCCCTTCCTCCCCCAGCTCTGTAACATGTTAGCTGTTTTCACTTTGGTTAGAATCACGGAGGTCCATCAACAGTAAGAAGTTGTCCTCCGTTTCTGTGGTATAGAGATCCAAATTGTGGTTGCTGCAGGCGTAAACCTCAGGCCAAAATTGCATGCTGGGGTGCAGCAGGTGGACAGGCATTCCTCAGGTGACCCTCAGATCTTTTTCCTAGTCTTATGCCAGGTAGGTGTCCCAGGGGACACCTGAGCATGTCCCCTCATCACCTGGAAAAGCAAGCTCCTGAAACACCCTTTGGAACTGTCTCTTTCTGTGCACAAGGAGATGAGGCAAAAAAACTCATCTCGTTCAGGTCCCTGCAGTAGGCACTGGAGTCAGGAGAAGCACATTTCCCTTGCTCCCCGCCATTAAATAGAGTGGGGGGTTTATTTTTGTGTTCAGCCTCTTCTTCTGGACTAAGAGATGGTGTAATGCTTAGAAGGGGCAATTACTTACTACTAGGGCTTAATGCCTTGGTGGGAAAGAGATGCAGCATGGGACTTTGTAGCTGTATTTCCCAGCAGGATGATGAAACTTGGGCACCCAGCTGCACCTGGGGAGGAATAACCCCCTGCACCATGACAGGTTGAGGGCTGACTTACTGCAGAGCAGCTCTCAGGAAAAAGACCTGGGAGTCCTGGTAGACAACAGGATGCCCATGAGCCAGCAATGGGCCCTTGTGGCCAAGAAGGCCAATGGCATCCTGGGGGGCATCAAAAAGAGTGTCACCAGCAGGTGGAGGGAGGTCATCCTGCCCCTCTGCTCTGCCCCAGGGCTGTGTCCAGTTCTGGGCTCCCCAGTTCCAGAAGGACAGGGAACTGCTGGAGAGGGTACAGCAGAGGACCACAAAGATGATCAGGGGCCTGGAGCATTTCTCTTATGAGGAAAGGCTGAGGGGAAATGTGATCAACACCTCTAAATACTTCCAAGTGTGGGTGTCAGGAGGAAGGGGTCAGTCTTTTTTCAGTGGTGCCCAGTGACAGGACAAGAGGAAATGGAGACAATCTTGAACATAAGTTCCATCTAAACATGAGGAGGAACTGCTTTCTTTCCTTTGAGGGTGGCAGAGCCCTGNTAGATGGAACTTATGAAGGAACTGCTTTCTTTCCTTTGAGGGTGGCAGAGCCCTGGAGGAGGCTGTCCAGAGAGGTGGTGGTATCTCCTTCTCTGGAGACATTCCAAACCCTCCTGGACCTGTTCCTGTGCAGCCTGCTCTGGGTGGACCCACTTTGGCAGGGGCTTGAACTAGATGATCTCCAGAGGTCCCTTCCAATCCCATATCATTGATTCTGTGGGATCACACTCTCTCCAAATAGGCAGTGTTGCTCTTCATCACGTTCCTCACAGCGATGTATCATAGTAGTAGTGATGGTTGTGCTTGCAGGCTTTGGAGGCTCAGTGCCAGCCTGTACTTCTTATTTCTATTCCATCACTGCAGCTCTCGTTGGTCAAGCAAAGCCTCAAGGTGCATCTGTTTTATGTCTCTCTTCTTTTTACAGCCACTTGTTTTTTCTCCCTCAGATTAATACTAGGCTGGAACCTCGCCAAGAATAATTCCCCAGCAAGAAAAGCTCAGGAAAGGGCCTAGCTTGGGTAACCTGACTGTGCTAATAAGTTTTAAATGGCAAAAGAACAAATACACCCTCTTCTCCTTATGTAACAGGGAGGCAATCCTGCCTACTTCGAGTTCAGGAAAAACTTGAGGGGAAAAGAAGGGATTATTAAATGGTATCTTCTATGCACACTTCACAAAAGGATTTTTGAGCAATGGGAGTATAGATACATGTAACGCCACCATTAATTTGCACCTTTCTGATGCCTCTGATGACAAAAAAATCCCCAAACCCCAATGGGGTGATGAAAGAGGTGTTGTGTTTGGAGCTTTTGGGGTTGGATTTTTTTGTTGTCATTTTGGGGTGGATTTTTTGTCCTCCACCTCTGTGAGGTCAAAAATTTTACTCACCAGAGACTAGTGAGAGACTGAAACCGCCCTCTGAATGCCATCTGGTAGGGGAAAGTACCAGATCTTTTCAAGTCAGACCTGGAGTTGCATCACTTTCCAGTGCAATGAAACTCTACTGATTTACGCCTGATCAGGAGGTGGCCCATTCCTTTGTCTAGGTCAGATTACCTGAAAGCTGCAGAACTCAGTGCTAAAAAGCATGTCCCAGGGGGTTAGGATTCCTGGGAAGTACTGCTCCCATCTTGGGTAGGGATTGCAGCCCCTTACAGGATTGCTGCTAGGGGAACAGGTGGTGTCAATTAATTAACTAAATTTAATTTCCAAACCTCTGCTTCATATGGATGCAGTACTGAGACCTTCTATATGGGCATCACCTCCTCCTCCTGTAGGAGATGGGTTGCTCATCTAAGATGCTTTGCAGCTCCTGAGACTTTGCAGGAGAGGCCAAAAGCAGCGTGTGGACTTGCAGCAAGGTCATGAAGGCTGTACGCCATCCCCATGTCCAGAGACATCTGGAGCCATGCACTCAGCAGGAGATCTCATAGATGGATGCACTTGGTCTTGTCCTCTTTGGTCTCTCGGTAGCTGTGGGTCTGGTGGGTTTGCCACAGCCTTCCTCCCTCAGATGTGACACAAGAATATGGGACAGGCCCTTGAAATCACCTGAGTAACCTTCCCAGGGATTTTTCTTCTAAAGAAAGATCTGGGCATCTTCTTGACTTTGAACAACTGACTTGGTGTATTCCTTAAACATCCTGAACATTCAATGCCTATAAATACTTAAAGTAGGGTGGGTGTCAGGAGGATGGGGCCAGTCTTTTTTCAGTCTTGCACAGTGATAGGACAAAAGGGAATGACAAACACTTAAACATAAGAAGTTCCATCTAAGCACAAGGAGGAACTTCTTTCCTGTGAGTGTGGCAGAATCTTGGAATAGGCCGCCCAGGGAGGTGGTGGAGTCTCTGTCTCTGGAAACATTCCAAACCCACCCAGACACGTTCCTGTGCAACCTGTGCTGGGTGGACCTGCTCTGGCAGGGGGTTGGACTAGATGACCTTCAGAGGTCCCTTCCAGCCCCACATCATTGTGTGATTCTGTGGTTCGTCCTGCTAGACTTTTCTGAAAGGTTGTGCAACATGACTCCAGAAGCAGGAAGACAGAAGAACATGGGAATTAATTTAATGTGCTGAGTTCCTTAGAAGGTGAGTGTGGAAATTCAGTCAGTCCCTTTTAATTAGAGGAAAAACTCTCTCTGCAACCAAGTGCAGGTCTGCCTTACTGTGAACAAGGATCAACACCTGTGTTAAACAAGGACATTTAAGAGAGAATCTGGTTTTACAAATTTAGCTGCACCCTTCCTGATGGAGTTGGGCTTCAGCATGTTCCCTACAGCTTCGTTGTTAGGGGGAACCTCCTACTTCTGCCTCTAATTACTGTTTCTTTGGGAGTCTTGCCCAAATAATGATTTCAAGGCTTGGCCAGATAAGAAGAGAAAAGTAGATGGGACATAGATTACAGTGTACATGTAGTTTATTTTTAAGTTGTACTGTTCTCCCTTTGGGATGAAGGTGGAAGCTGACAGGCAGAGGCACAGTGTCCTCACTGACATAATTACAATATGCTGCGCTAATTTAGTAACACTATTTTATGGTGTGGGGATGGAGGCAAGAACTGTGGTGCATTATTAAAATGCTTAAAAATATGAGCTCTGGAGCTTCTTTATTTCCAGATTTGTATTTATTATTTCACACAAGGGACTTTGCTTTCTTTGAAACAGTTAAGGGAGAGAGTCTGATGGAGTACTGGGAAGATGATTAAGGGTCTGGAATGTCTCTCTCACGAGAAGAGGCTGAGAGACCTGGGGATGTTTAGCCTGGAGAAGAAAAGATTGAGAGGAGATATTATCAGTGTTTATAAAGATCTAAAGGGTGGGTGACAAGAAGATGGACCAGACGCTTTTCTGTGGAGCTCAATGACAGGACAAGGGGCAATGGGCACAAACTTGAACATAAGAAGTCCCAGGACAATGTGAGGAGAAACTTCTTCACTTTGAGGGTGGCAGAGCCCTGGAACAGGCTGCCCGGAGAGGGTGTTGAGTCTCCATCTCTGGAGATACTCAGTAGCCACCTGGACACATTCCTGTCCAACCTGCTCTGGGGAGTCCTGCTTTGGCAGGAGAAGTTGGACTGGGTGATCTCCAGAGGCCCCTTACAACCTCATATCATATCATTCTGTGAATGGCAATCCCCACTGACTTACTGAAGGATAAAAGTGTGTGCTGAGGGGAGGGTGAGACCTACCAAAGGCTTTCTCGCCTATATAGATGTGGATGTGCATTCCACCACCCTTCAGACTGCTCCCCTCCTTTGTCTCAGGTCTGGGTGATTCATGAAGGGTTCTTAAATGTGCTATAAGGTGCTGAGAGCAGAGCAGGCATTGTGTCAGCAGTCTAGGAGCAGTGAAGGGAATATGTAGCTGTGAGAAAAAGGAGATTTTCTGTCAAGAAACCATTTCATCTCACTTTTGGCACATGCGGCACATCCACATCTTGATCAAGCTGTGTGGCATTTTCAAATGGCCTGAGTGCTTTGAACTGTTTGGCGGCTGTCAGGGAGGATCAGCGCTTCTGACCTCCTTTCCATCCCTGATCCTGGGGGGGTTGTGCAGGCAGGAGCCAGATGTCATTGCCAAGCTGCTCTTTGCAGTGCCTGTAATAAAATTATTAGCGGCCAGTGAGAAATAAATTTACCCTGATTGTGGCCCACACATATGTGTGTGTTCCAGAAGTTGAACTGTGTATAAAAACATAATAATAATAAATAAATTCTTCCTGGGGAAGAAGACTGCCAGGCACCAAGAGAGGTTACGAGTGGACCTGCTGGAAAGCACTTCTGAGGAGAGGGATCTGTGGGTCCTGGTAGACAGTAAACTATCCATGAGCCAGCAATGGGCCCTTGTGAGGGCCAATGGAATCCTGGGCTGCGTAGGGAAGAGTGTGGCCAGTAGGTGGAGGGGGGTCATTCTGCCCCTCTGCTCTGCACTGGGTAGACCACAACTGGAATACTGACTCCAGTTCTGGGCTCCCCAGTTCAAAAGAGACAGGGAACTGCTGGGTAGAGTCCAGTGTAGGACAACAAAGATGCTGGAGGGATTGGAGCATCTCCCTGAGGAGGGAAGGCTGAGAGAGCTGGAACTCTTGAGCCTGGAGAAGGCTGAGAAAAACCTTCTTCATGCTCACAGGGATCTGAAGGGTGGGTTGAAGGAGGATGGAGTCAGACTCTTCTCAGTGGTTCCCAGGGATGGGACGAGGGACAACAGGCACAAACTGGAACATGGGAAGTTCCATTCAGCTATGAGAAAGAAGTTCTTTCTGGTGAAGGTGGCAGAGCCCTGGCAGAGGCTGCCCAGGGAGGGTGTGGAGTCCCCTTCTCTGGAGACCTTCAGGCCCCACTTGGATGCTGTACTGAGTGATGTGCTCTGGGCAATCCTGCTTTAGCAGAAGAGTTGGACGGGATGATCTCAAGAGGTCCCTTCCAACTCTGACAATTCCCTGATTCCTGTTTAAAAAATGCACATGGGATTATATTGCACTAAGGGTAGCCAGGAAGACTGTGGCTGCTAAATACAGTCTGTTTGCAGTGAAGTAAATGCAGCCAGTTTGTACAGAGCAGGTTAGAATCCCTTTGTCTGATGCTGCCTGGCACGTCCTGTCTTTGAGGGAACCTTGGGGCTACGCATGTTTTCTGTCCGGCTGCCCTGTCCTGGAGTGGTGGGGACAGCACACAGTAATGCCCTCCTGCTCTTTGTGGGGAACATCCCACGCATGGGGCAATGCCGTTCCCGGGGAGCAGGTCGTGCTGTAGGTTTACAGATACACATAAGGAGGAGGAATTGGAAAATTGCCTTTTCCTTCCGTGGGGCTATTTTTTGCCGTATTTTCATAGGCATTTCAGGTAATGTGACGGAGCTCCAGCGCAAACTTAGCTACAACAGCTGTCCAAGCCGTTCCCAGATGAAGGGGGTTTTAATGCGTTACTGAACAGCTAATTGATCAACACAGCTTTTGCCCTGCGTGATGGTGGTGGCAGTGGCAGTAGCCTTCCTGCCCTATATCCCTGCTGCTAGTGACACCCTCCTGGTCCTGCAAAGCCATTGTGCCTTTTGCTTAACAAGGGCTGGGAAAGCATAAACCTTTCCCAGCTACAGCATAAAGAGGCCATTGCTTTTGCTTTCAGCTTTAATCTTTCAACTCCTTTATATTTATAGTTCTGTTTTATACCTCACCCTCCAACCCCCTAAACCTCCTCTCAGCTCTGCTTCCTGGTCAGCTGAAGCCAGTGGGTGCAGAGGGATGGGGGCTGTCCCGGTGGCCACCCAGGGCTTGCTCCAGCCCTGCTTGGGGTGATTGCTGGTCAGTGCCCTCCCTTGCCTGGGCTCAGCTGGTGTAAAGGTTAGCCAGCTTTCTGCCCAGCTGGAAGCGGCGTGCCATTGTGTATGCACTGGGGGTTAACTTAGGAACCTTGCGTTTGGTTTCTTTATTTGTTCTATTCAAGCAAACAAGACAGAGTGCAGCTCCAGTTCTGTGGCACTTGAATTGCAGGGTATCCTTGCCGAAGTGGCTGTAATTTGGTATTGAAAATGAACTGTAGAATAGGCAAGTTGGTCATTTTTATGGGTGCAAGGTCAGTTCCACGGGTTTGCTGTCAAGCCTACTGCTCATAGCACATAACATGGCTATCCTATCAGGAAGGATAGTCTTAGCTGATTTTACTTGATTTTAACCAGTTTGCATTTTAAACAAGGCAGCAGTTTTCCAGTGGTAAGACCATCTTAAGCTAACATAGGGAGATGTGGTTCTTCCAGTGGAGGCAGAGGTGGAGTCCACCTGCTTGAGGACCACCTTAGGGAAGTCTGAGTTGCTCCCCTCTCATGGGGCGTGGGGCTGGTGGTGGGGAGGCATGTGGGAGAGGAAGTACCCTATATCTGCGTGAGATTCCCACCATGTATAAAGCAGCAGAGCCACTGCTGAATTAAGCATTAAAATTAATGTCATTGACAGGAAAATGCCGCCGTGGTACCTCACTACCTGTGCAACCTTTATACTGACCAGCCCAAGTTTACTTATGATTTTGGCAGTGATACTAGTGCAATCTTTGACTATCTGTCTCTCTATCTCTCTCTTCCTGCTAGTCCTTTGTACAGCTCCTTCCCTTATCTCTAGCTGTGTTTACTCTCCTCTTGCATAATCAACGGGGGGACTGCGCTACCAGCACTGCCTGCTGTCCTCTGCGCTGGTCACCCTTCTGAGAACATGGCATAGAGCAACGAGGTGGATGGTGGAGGGCTTGGTAGCCCTGGTGGATAGCTCAGCCTTATTTCTAACACACTTCAGAGGGATGTCATGGTGAAGGTTAGCCTTTGGTCACCAAAAAAATCCCCAGATTTCTTATTTTAATCACTTCTGAGTTCTCTGCTGCAGGGTAGCACTGTAGAAAAGGTAACTATGGTTTAAGGACGTCATAAATGTTCGGGGATTTAAGAGTTCTTCAGATAGCATCTTGTGGATTTAATAGTTATTTGTACAATTTCCACAGAGTAAAAATTCTGGTGATCCTCTGGAGAGGGTACAGCAGAGGACCACAACGATGATCAGGGGCCTGGAGCATCTCTCTTATGAGGAAAGGCTGAGGGACTTGGGTCTTTTTTAGTCTGGAGAAGAGAAGACTATGGGGAGATCTGATCAACACCTATGAGTACTTCAAGGGTGGGTGTCAAGAAGATGGGTCCAGTCTTTTTTCAGTGGTGCCCAGTTACAGGACAAGAGGGAACAAGCACAAACTTGAACATAGGAAGCTCTATCTAAACATGAGGAGGAACTTTTTTCATTTGAGGGTGAAGGAGGATTGGAAGAGGCATCCCAGAGAGGTGTCTGTCTTTAGAGACATTCCAACCCTGCCTGGACCTGTTCCTGTGCAACCTGCTCTGGGAGGACCTGCTTTGGCAGGGGATTTGGACTAGATGATCTCCAGAGGTCCCTTCTAACCCCATATCATTCTGTGATTCTATGAAACGTTGCCTGTAGGTGAGGGTTCTGTTGCATGAGCAAAAATCCACCTCTAAGCCTGTGGTGTTTCCCATTTCTCATTTCAACTGGGTCTCAGTTTGATGTGGCTGTGGTTTTACTTGCTTCTCCTTCTGTTTCTGACTGTCATCTGCATGTGTAGCGTACAGCAGCTTTTGTAAGGAGCTATATGTGAGGATGATGGCAACCTGCTGAATCACACATCTGTGCACCCAAATTTGGCAAAAAAAGAAAGTGAAAGTAAGAAGATAGGTAGAGTCCTGTGTATTGATTGCCCAGAAGTTGAAAGAAAATTGCCTCATGAAAACTGCCTCTATTTTTCACCCAACCTTTAACGCTTGCTCTCATAACCTGAAAGTGACCTCCTTCCTTGTTCTCTCTTCAGTCCTTCTGAACCTAAAGCCTTCCCGCTGGATTGCCTTGCCCCACCTTAAGCCCTTCCAGTTACTGCAATTGTATTTGGATCAAGCCTTTGCTTTGGCACCATGAGGGTTGAGTGGTATCACCTCCCACCTACAAGGCCAAGGACATATTCTATTTGAATATGAGAAAGAACTTCTTTAGGGTGCGCTAGAGCCCTGGAAGAGGCTGCCCAGGCAGGGTGTGGAGTCCCCTTCTCTGGAAACCTTCAAGCCCCGCCTGGATGCAATCCTGAGTGCTGTGCTCTGGGCAATCCTGCTTTAGCAGGGGAGTTGGACTGGATGACCTCAAGAGGTCCCTTCCAACTCTGACAATTCCATGATTCAGTTTACTTGGATCATGTGTTCTATTTGCCCCCAAAATCATTCTAACACCACCTTCTCGTTCCAAGATGTGCTGCCAACAGAGTGTATAGAATGGAGGTTTTTTTCCTCCCCCGTGAAGCCTCTTGCCAAGCAGTTTGAAAATCAAGAGTTTTCAAGGTGTGTCAAGTTTCAGGCAAAACCCGCATAAAAGCTGCAGCCTTGCCTTTAATTTTGGGTCTTGTTGCAAATTTCTTGCAAACAGAGGAGGTTTCTGTATTACTGCTTTAAATGAGAATATTTATGTTTTTGATTTCTGGTCCTCAGAAGTACTTGTGTTGGATGTAGAATAATTTTTAACTGGTAAGAGTAGTTTAAAAGGAGTTTGTATGTGCATTGGAAACTTAGCAGCAGAAGCACTCAGCATTTATTTTTTTTCTCTCTTCCATTGAGCCTATCTGATTATACTGTATGGGTGCATGCTGCGCTGACAGCTTACAATTCCTCTTCCATATACATCTTATTTTCCTAAAGATAGTGTCTGGAGACATCAGCTGTGTGAAGAGAGACTGATGAATTTATGTCAGAAGAACCTTTTCTGTCTAGCAGCTCTTCAACAAAGTGCACTGTTCAGAACATCCCTTAAAAATAGAAAGTACTGGAGGAGTATCAGCTTTGTCACAGGAGTGTGGTGTGTTTCCAGTGCCTATGTATTGCTTGATTTGGCTAAACCCTGAGGTTTGTAGGAGAAAGCCTGAGTTGTCCATGCAAGAATCCCTGTGCTCCAGTGTTAAAAGGTACTTGTGGGTACATTTGGGGGGATTTTTTGGAGTCTACAGCCAGATCAGTACTAAATGTTGATTCTTTCTCAATACGGAAGTGCAGTCTTTGCTCGGAATGCAAGTATGGTGGTCTGAAAACTTCAGTTCTCCTGGAACAGAGATTTGTCAGATGACTATACTGTCATTCTGGGGTTTGGGTTTTGGTTTGTTTGTTGGTTTGGTTTTTG
>VZRU01005374.1:8504-24694 GCA_013398155.1 Pedionomus torquatus | reverse complement strand
GGGTTTTGGTTTGTTTGTTGGTTTTGTTTTTGGTTGTTTTTTTTTTTCCTTTCTTATGAGAGATTTTCAGGGTTGTTATAACCTAAAGACTTGATCAAATGTTTTCTGTAAACTTTGTACATGTATTTATCAGTCACAGAGTGCTTTCATGCTATCAGGGAGCAAGGGTCATAAACCAGCCTGAATTCACTCTCTAAACAAAGCACAGAGATTGTTGCTTCCATTTTTCTTATTCCTTGTGCCTGACACAAGTTTCATCTCCCAGGTCTGTTTCTTAAAACTGGGATGCTCCTGGAAATGCTGCCAGATTTAGCAGTTTGTTCCCATGGCGTTAGCGGTTAAACTTTGGGCAGTTCACTTCTTTCTTGTTTCCATCCTCCTGGATGCTATGTCTGGTTAAATACTGCCTCATGTTTCCTTGTCACCCTGTTTTTATGTACTGTCATTTTGTTTTACGGGTGCAATGAATAGCAAGATTGGTATTTTAGTACTGTGCTGGTAGGTATCAAATCATTGATTTGATTGTTTTTATAGACTGTTTCCATGGCATAACTTTAGGAAATGTTCATGCTAATAAAACCTGTGCCACGCACACCTCTTCAGGTAGCCTGAAATACTTCCCATGGATCAATGGTTACTTTATCTGTGGAATATCCAGAAATGGGAATGAAAGCAGTGTTCTAGAAGGATTGTAATTTCTGCTCTGTGGACTTTGGAGGCCTGCAGGTGTATTGAGAGGAACCACTGGAGCCTTCTTGGGTTTGCTTATGTTTAGAAGAATAGCATTGCGGTGCCTGGTGGGGTATCAGGTTGAACGAACAGGGAAGGTTTCCATGAGCATTCACCCGATCCTTTTTTTATGCCCTGTGCTTAGTTCATCCAGAGTTGCTTTACCCATCCTGGAGCTCATTGTGAGACATGCAAATCCTGTATATAGCAGCACCAGCACAGGATTTTGCTTGGCAGTTCAGAGCCCAGTGTGGCCCATCAAATGCCACCTCCTCCTGTCCTGTCATCCCTTTCTAACATGGGCTTGCACTTCTGCTCCAGTGTCTGGAGAGCTCTGGGCTGGGCCAAGGAGATTTTCTCATACCCACAGAAGATCTGTGTCTCTCAGACTGTTTTGTGTTGTAGCTTCTGACCTAAATGAGGTTAAGGATCTGGACTACACAATTGGCACCCAGTGCCAGACAAGAAAGAAGAAAAAAAAAAAAAAAAAAAAAAAAAAAAAAAAGAGAGAAAGCTGAGCTCAGGCCACTGAGCTCTTTGCCCAGGGACTGGTCTGCGTGCAGGGCCCTGCAGTCCTCTTGCATCCTTATCCTTTTTAAAGTCCATTCTTATTTCCAGACGTCTCCGAGCCTGGCATGCAGGGGCACTCTGGGACTGGGAAGCTTTCAGAGTTCCTTCCTGCATGTCATTGTGCAGCTGGAAGCTGGGACCACTTCCAGCTCGCTGAAGACACGCTGACATTGTTCCCTCCTAATCCCCTCCTCCTCCTTGCAGAGTATGGCTTTTTTTGGGAGGCTAGCATGTTCCCCTTGTTGGCTTGGGAAGACAAGCAGTGGTTCATGGGAATAGGGTAACCCCGAATTAGCGGTGAGCCAAGGTGGAGGGTGGCTGTGTGGTGTGACTGTGGTACGAAGGCTCAGCTTCTCAGCGCCTGAAGGAGAATGCTGAGCTAGCCGGGCTGGCTCCTGGCAGTGCTCCACTTCTCTGCTTGCTGGCCCACCATCCAGAGGCACAAATGTTTAGCAGGAAGAACCGATGCTTGCAGCCCCTCGGGGCAAGTGCAGTTTGCGACTGGTTTGCTGTTTATTTATGTGCACAGGTAGTGGGGGGAGATAAAAGTAGGTTAATGGGACAGGGAGGAGAGTATTTCCTACTGAGCTGTACTTTTTCTCTTCCCAAATCCAAATATGAGGAGAGAGAGAGAAAAAAACAAGGCAATGAATCTGTAGATATGTTCACGTGCTTTTACAAAGACATTTTCAGTGCAGGGATTTGACCTTGGAGGTTTGGATTGCATCATTTATAAGATGGTGGCCTTGTAGTCAACCTGCCTGGTCCTTGAAGGTGCTGCTCCAGAAGACTTTGTGCAGCTCTTGAGGCATTCACAGGCCTACAGAGACAGAAGAAATAAAGGACGGAAAGGAAATCTATTCCAGCCAAGTTATTTCACCTTTTCCTGCCTCCAAGCAGGTCAGGAGCTCAGGTGAAGTGAGAACTTCTCGTGGTATACCCATCAGTGCTTCTGTTCACTCTGCTGCTCCTTCTGCTGTTATTAGCCGCAGGTGTTTGGAGTGCTTAAAGGAGTTGATTTGAAGAGAGGGAAGCTGGGGTAGAATTAAAGCTGTGGTCTGAGGCATACAGAGATGCTCTTAGAGCTCATATATATGGTTTGATAGCTTGGGTTTTCTTCAGGATGTCTTCTAATTAGAAAAATCTGTAAACAGATACATCCATGAGTACCAGCCAGCTTGACTGGCACCCCTAAATCAATGGTGTGTAGGTGTAGAAGTCCCTTTGGCAGGCCTAGGCCCTAGCCTTCAACAGTGATAACGTGTTCTGAACATTAAAAAATTGTGAAGAATATATTGTGAAAATAACAGGATTGACTCTGAGTTACATTTACAGATTTTGCAGACTGTTGAGATCTATAATCTGAAACCTTTTGCGTTCACCCCTTAGAGCCGTGCCCGGTGGAAAAGACACACAGAATTGTTGTGGTTGGAAGGGACCTTCTAGATCACTGAGTTTAACCATACACAAGAACACAATCCACTCTCTACAATCTTAGCCACTAGAGCATGCCCTGAGTTCTTCAGTACCTCCAGGGATGGTGACTCCACCACCTCCCTGGGCAGGCCATTCCAGTGCCAGACCACTCTTTCAGTGAAGTAATTCTTCCTAATATCTAAACTCCCCTGCCACAACTTCAGACCATTTCCTCTGTTCCTCTCATTATTCCCTTGGGAGAAGAGGCCAACACCCAAAAGGCTGCTTTTGTACCCTGGAGAAAGGCAAGCTAAAATGGGAGTTGGGTAGGATGCTTCATGACCAGATCCCACATTGATACACAAGACCTGCTATTGTCCCCTCTGAGCTTTAGGGCATGTCCTGGTAGGACTTGGAGGGAACAGCAGCTTCAGGCATGTTGCTGCACCTCCTCTGGCTAAAGTCACATCACTTTCGCTTCTCACATCCTGTAGACACGATGGGTGTCTCCTGTCTTGAAAGAGCATTTCAGAGCTTTATTGTGTTTTGGGGTAGGGGTGGGGGAGAGAGGAAAGCAAAAGCCCAGGACCCTGACTCTGCTGGCTTAGGAAATCAGATGGTTTGCATACTGTGTGAGAGATTTCTTTAGTAGGGAGGACGTAGTGAGGTAGCTGGTGGCAGTGTGGTTAGTGACAGCAGCATTTTCCTGCTGGGAGGGGAGGAGATTTGATCCCAGCAAAGTGTTGGCTCACCTCATTTTGCTACCCAACTCCCTACGCACGCTGTCTTTGTCTCTGTGCAGGCACGTGTCAGCCCTGCTTACTCATCAGAAGAGGTTGACTCCGCAGTGCTGGTTTTCTTCCTATGTGTCAGGGCAGTGTGCATTTATTTGGGTGTTTTATGACTGAGTAGAAGTTCCACTGTCTGCACATTGACAACAGCTTCTTACAAGGCTGGACAAAAGCCGAGTTCTCTTTCTCTTTCATGAAGTAGCACCTAGTATCCTATAATCCAGGTTTCTTTGCATAGGCAGAACCATAGAATGGTTAGAGTTGGAAGGGACCTTAAAAATCAAGTTCCAACTGCCCTGCCCTGGGCAGGGACGCCTCCCTCCAGACCAGGTTGCTCAAAGCCTCATCCAGCCTGGCCTTGAACCCCTCCAGGGATAGGTCAGCTTCTCTGGGCAACCTGTTCCAGTGCCTCACCACCCTCACAGCAAAGAACTTCTTTCTGATCTAAATCTCCCCTCTTTCAATTTAAAACCCCTTGTCCTGTCACTACACTTCCTGACAAAGAGTCCCTCTCCATCTGTAGCTCCCTTCAGATACTGGAAGGCTGCTCTAAGATCTCCCTGGAGCCTTCCTTTCTCCAGGCTGAACAACCCAAACTCTCTCAGCCTGTCTTCATAGAAGAGACACTTTTCTCTGAAGAGAAGAAAAAATTGAAATTCCTCTTTCTGCTCCTTTCTTCTACACTGCTTTTCTGGAAAAGCTGTCCTTAGCATTCTTCTGTGTGGTTGTGTCATGAGTATGTTGTCATCTCCTCCTTGTCCTCTCCTAAAAGAGGAAGGCACAACTGCTGCCTCTTCTTGTAGCCTTTCCTGCCCAAGTGTACTGCTTTTCTCAGCCTCCCGTGTCACAACAAGGTCCTTTGTATGTGTGGCACTGTCCCAGGTGGAACCACCTGAGCTTCCAGTCATTGCCGCGCTGAACATCCTATGGATTCAGTAATAGGTTGATGTTGCCCTACAGTGTCGTATCCCTCTGCTTCAATGGGACTCACTTTTTCTTTCCTCAAGCTCCTTCCCCTAAGACTGGTGCTGCTTCACAGTGAGCTTATTGAGAGTGAGATGCCAAACTGGGTGAATACTGGCTTACCTGCTTTCTCTTCATCATCTGTGATGTGGCTGGTATTTTCCTGAGTATTGGGGTTTGAGGTATTGGGGTTTGAGGTATTGGGGAGAGGATTACACATATATGCCATTGTAGAGTTATCGTTTGTATATTATTTGATTGCTTCAACTAGTGAAAGATTGGTGAGTGTCTAAGGGGCCATAGGCCCATCTGTTGTAGATGGGAGCCATGTTCTGGAAGCCCCAGGTGCCTCGTCAACACCATGCTGGGAGAGCAGAGGCGCTGGAGTGGGTCCAGAGAAGCTAGTGAGGGGTCTGGAGAACAAGTCTTACCAGAAGTAACAGAGGGAGCTGGGGGTGTTCAGCCTGGAGAAAAGGAGGCTTAGGGGAGACCTTCTCACTCTCTCCAACTCCCTGAAAGGAGAGTGTAGCCAGGGGGGGTTGGTCTCTTCTCCCAAGTCACAGGCAATGGGACAAGAGGAAATGGCCTCAACTTGCACCAGGGGAGATTGAGATTGGAGATTAGGAAAAATATTTCTAGGGAAGGGGTTCTGAAGCCTTGGACTGTGCTGCCCAGGGCAGGGGTTGAGGCACGATCCCTGGATGGATTTAAAAGCAGGGTTGACATAGTGCTTAGAGATGTGGTTTAGTGATAGTTTTTGTCAAAGTTAGGTTGATGTTTGGACTAGATGATCTTCAAGGTCCCTTCCAACCTAGACAAGTCTATCATCCTAATGGGGGACAGCTGCCTTCTGAGATGCTGCTCCATGGACTCCCCTTCATCAGGAGAAGATATGGAGGCTTTTCTTGTGGCTGGATATCCTGATTACCCGGACTGTAAACCAAAATCAGTCCCATTGGAAGAATTAATGTGGTCTAGAAACTTTGGTACCTGTATGTGTGCTGCACAGCTGCATAAAACTGCTGGGCTGAGCCAAGGTGGATGGCAAGAGGGTCTGGTCAGAAAGGAGAATGGGCTTGATGGCAGAGGCCTTGAGTTCAGTCATGGAGGAATTAACAGAAAAACAAATGAAATCACCTTTTTGATGTGTATGGGTTGTGAAGAAATGCTGGAGTTATCCCCTATGAGAAGTCCAACAAACTCTCTTAACCTTTTTTACACTGGTAGGATTTGCATAATGTCAGCACATATTACCCCCCCTTACACAAGCACACATGCTGTGGCTGTGTGGGGATGTGCTATTTTTCTCTTTCCTCTATAAAGCAAAAAAGACACTTTTTTTTACTTTTTTTTTGGTTTGTTTTGTTTTTTTTTTTTTTTTTTTTTTTTTTACTGAGGGGGATAGGAGAACTTCCTCTTATTAAACTCAGTGGCAATGCAATCCCAACCACATAATATCCGACTGAATTGAATAACATGCAGACATCTGCCTTTGGCAATTTTTATTTTTATTAGAGAGAGAGAGAAAGAGAGAGTTGGTGTTTCTCCACTTCAGCCGTGAATCTGAGTAACCCCTAAGACGTCTGGCTGGATCCCTGCCTGCACAGGGTTATTGCAGTTCAGGGAGCTCCTCCACCCCCAGGCAAAGCGCCTTCACTCTTTGCCCTGCCTCACATTGTGCAGTGCAAATAAGAGGATGGTGGGAATCATATGTTTAACTAAATCTTCTTTTCATGGCTCTTTGAAAGGCTTTAAAAAGATTTTTGGGTGGTGGTTTGTTTTTTGTTTTTTTTTTTAGTTTTTTGTTTTGCTTTTTTAAATCCCAACAAGCTCTCAGCCTCTTATAATTAGAAGCATTTGGGATTTTGTTTTTAAATTTACCCATGTCCTCTCTAAAGGAAAACTGTTGGTGACAGAGCTGACAGAACACAGTCATATTTATTGTCCCCCGTTACGCATCTAGTGAAGCAGATATGACAAGTCCACCTTGCTTTTAGAGCTCAGTGGATACTAGCAGGCTGGTTAAAGAAAATTCCCTGCCCTAGATGCAGCTCTCTGCAATTTTTGTGATGGTCATTTCTATAAATTTCTGTAGTGACTGGTTCCATACCTGTGTGCTGGCTGTGCAGTGTGCCAGGTGTGGTACTTTGCAGGCATCTGTGTTTCATGAGAGCTGCCTAATGAAATCAATGTCCCTTTCCATTCTGCCAGCCCATGTGATTTCCTGGTCTTTTGGTTTCACACAAGTATCAGCCCCCACAGCATTCTCCTGGAGAAGCTGGTGAATCATGGCATAGACAAGTGGCATGGCATAAAAAGCTGGCTGGATGGCCATGCCCAGAGAGTTGTGATTAATGAGGTGAATTCCAGTTGGTGGCCGGTCACCAGTGGTGTCCCTCATGGCTCAGTTCTGGGGCCAGTCTTGTTTGATATCTTTATTGATGAACTGGGTAAGTGGATTGAATGCACCCTCAGTAAGTTTGCAGATGACACCAAACTGGGTGTGAGTGTTGATCTTCTGGAGGGTAGGAAAGCTTTACAGAGGGACCTGGACAGGTTGGACCAATGGGCCAAGGCCAGTGGGATGAGGTATAATAGGGTCAAGTGCCAGGTCCTGCATTTCAGCTGCAATAACCCCAGACAACACTACAGACTTGGGGAAGATTGGCTGGAGAGCTGCCTAGAGGAGAAGGACCTGCGGGTATTGGAGGACGGCCAGCTGAACATGAGCCAGCAGGGTGCCCAAGCAGCCAAGAAGGCCACCAGCATCCTGGCCTGGATCAGGAACAGCATGGCCAGCGGGAGTAGGGGAGTGATGATGCCTCTGTCCTGGGCACGGGTGAAGCCTCACCTCGAGTGTTGTATTCAGTTCTGGGCCCCTCACTACAGGAAGGATGTTGAGGTGCTGGAGCACATCCAGAGGAGAGCCACCAAGCTGGTGAGGGGTCTGGAGAACAAGTCCTATGAGGAGAAGCTGAGGGAACTGGGCATGTTTANAAATGACAGGACCAGAGGAAATGGTCTGAAGTTGTGGCGGGGGAGATTTAGACAATCTTAGGGACTTTACTGAGAGGGTGGTCAGGCACTGGAACAGCCTGCCTAGGGAGATGGTGGAGTCACCATCCCTGGAGGTATTTCAGAACCGTGTTGATGTGGCACTTCCAGGCATGCTCTAGTGGCTGAGATTGCTGAGTTGGGTGATTTGTTTTGTGGGTTGGGGTTTTTTTTGTTTGTGGGTAGGGTTTTTGTGTGTGTGTGTATGGTTGGACTTGATCTCAGAGGTCCCTTCCAACCATGAAGATTCTGTGATTCTGGTTTGAATTTTTATTTATTTTAATATTTTTTTAATAGCGTAAAACACTTTAAGATGTATCTGTAAGTGTAGAGAGGGTGGGGATTTATTTGTTGTGCTTTGAAAAGGAGCTGCTTTGAGAATGCTGCTTGACTAAGTCTTGCTGAGAACAAGACTGTGGTGCTTCCCATTACTGTCCTGTACTTCTCAACTAGCAATGGTCACCCACCAGGTTTCCCCCTGCCTCCAACACCACAATTAATCCTCTGCAAACCAGCATTTGCAAATTTTAATCAAAAATTATAGCTAGCAACCAAATAAAAAAAAAAAAAGTGTGTGCTACAAAAACCAGAGCGATGATCCAAATAGCAAAGAGTAAAGCACTGTAGTGAATAGTGCATTAATACTTCCCTTTAATCTGAAGTAGGAGCTGTGTACAATATCCAGTTAGCACTTAAATAATGCATATACTTTCATGCACTGTAAAATGCCTCTCCCCCATCCCCATTTCTGACATCACATTAGATGAGTGTCATCACTTCTCTTGCAGCTTCAGGCATATTCTCCTAGCTGCTTAAGAAGCATGTGTTTGTGAGATCCTCCCACTAGCTGGCTGTTACTCTTTCTCAGCACCTGAGGCTGATCCAGGTTAATCTGGAAGCTTCTTGTCTGCCAAGCAAATCGGCTTCACTTAAACAGCTGCTGAATGTGGGCGGCTTGCTGAATGGGAGGGATGGCTGCTGGAACCACTTTTATCTGGGATTGCAAGAGAAAGCCAGGCTTGTGCCCTGGTTGTCTGCGTTGGTGGCAGTGCCGCTTGCCACCTTGGTAAAGCACATGGGGGTCCACAGGGAATGATATGTGGAGACCCCGACTTTAAAATACGCAGGCAGGAGAGCTGCTGCATGGTGGGGATGTGGCATGGGGAGAGATCCACCAGATCCATCTTTTGTCTGGCCAGTGCTGCTGTCCCTCAGGGGATGCAGATCTCTGCCAGGTGACCGCCCCAGGAGGGTGGATGTGGCTGTTGTGGTCGTGGCGCCAGTGCTGGGAGCAGGGTGCCTGGGCAATGCTGTTGTGTTTCAGTGTGATGCTACACTGCCTGATGAGGTGCAGTGATGCCACGTAATTCCTTATTAGACTGGAGACTGGCACTGCCGTGCATTTTGCTTTTTTTTAATTATTATTTTTCTGACAAATGTAGTGCTGGTATTTGTTAAGTGGGAAAGTCAAGACTTGTCATTCCACAATTTAAAACTTCCATTGCTATCTTCCATAATACAGTCTTGAGATTGTTCCAATATGCGCTTAGAAAATAGCACAGCTGAGATATTTTACATTCACATATCAGAGCAGCTTTTTTGTTCTAGTATCTCATGACTTTGAGATCAAAATGAACCTCATCAGCTGAGGAACCTCATTAAAGTGACCTATTTCTTCTACAGAAGAGGAGCAATCAGAAAACCTTCTGCTGTGCTTGCTTCAAGGGAGCTGTTGACATGGCACATTAATAAGCCCATGCCAGAAAATGCCACACTGGTTAGGAGGTCAGCAGAAGCTCAAATAAAGGATTAGTTGCCTCCTGAGGTGTAACTTATGTGACTGTGGTTTCATGGTGAGTGAGACATCCCTTCCATAATGTCTTTTGGTCAAAAGTTTCACAACAGTGTGTAATCTGCATGAAGATCAGCTTCAATCTTGAGAGCAGCTCGTGGCTTAGAAATCTTGGCAACCACCAACTGAGACAATTATATGGACAGTGGTGACATCCTGTTACTTGAGATGGGAGTTGGGGGAAAAATCAGAGAAGCTGCTTGGCTTCCTTGCCATGTGTCTTGCTCAGTCCTCTGAATTACCTGGCACAAACTGTAGTTGGGGTGGGAAAAATAAACACTACTTGATCTGTCTGTCTCATCAGATAAACCTACTCTGATGTAAACAAAGCTCGTTGTGCTACAATATGGTAATTATATTTTATGATGAGTAATAAGTTATTATACAGTCTAACAGTACATAATTTGTGGGAGTGGCTGCCATGGCAGATGGTAGCCCTTCGGTCCAGAAGATCCTGGAGAGACTTGGCTGGGTTAACAGAAGCCCTATGAAGTTCAAGCAGAATCACAGCACTGCAGGTAAAATAAGCCCTTACTTCAGTACAAGTGGACAATTGGCTGCTTTGGGATCTTCAGAACAGACCCTTCCTTGCTCAGAAGTTGGTGCAGAACTGGAAGAAGTTATCTTGAGGCCATGGAGTCTTGGTGTTTTGGAGATTTTCCAGACTCAGTGGGTGAAGCCACAGGTGACCTCATGATAGTCCTGTGTTGAGGGAGTGGTTACATCAGACAGTCTCTTTTTCTGTGTTTGTGGTGCTGTAGTGCTCCTAGAGACAGATACCTGGCATCCAGTTAACGGAGGATTCTTCTCTTTACTACACAGTTTCTAGGAGTTTTGAGATGCAGTAGAAAAAGTGAATGGCAGCAGGCTGTAGGTCCATTCTGCCATCTTTCTGTGTTGCATACTTTCTCTTTGAGTGGTCTGTCCCTTCTGCTCAGTGTAGCTCTGCTGGAAAGCTCTGTCAGCAAACAGAGCAGAGGCTGGTTCCAGGACAGCAGTTGGCTGGGAGAATGCTTACTCAGCCTATTTTTCCTGACTTTGCGAAGTGAGGATTATGTTTGCTCCCACATTAGAGGTACAGCTCTGTGCTGCATCCCCTGGAGGTTGAAATGAAAACCTTTCCATGTTACTCCGATACTCAGAGCAAAGGCTGTATGAGAGTGTGGGTTTTGGTTAACTGGAGTGTTAAGCTTCATGTAGCCCTTATCACACTTTCAAGTCATTAGTAATGTAAAAAATACCTGGACTGATATAGAGACTGGTCTGCTATTTGGGTGAAAGTTTTATAAATGGCATTCCAGTTTCCTCATAAGCTCAGTTCCTTATTCTAATGCAGTATCATGTGACATTGTAGATAAAGCTGGTAGGATGTTTTTGTAATTAGGTCTTGGAAAAGAGGGTTTTAACTTCTTACGCTTATGTGAGAGGTGGTTTCCTTGTCTGATTTGTGCTTTTTGTGGCCTCTTGCGCAGATGCAACCACAGTATTGGCTCATAGTTACTTTCTGACTACAATATTCTTTGCATTTTGGTTCACTAAGAGCGTAGTGTCTCTGTAAAAAAAAAATAATAAATCTTTATGGCTTGACATCAGCTCCACCTGTGAGTAGCATTACTTTCTTGTCTTTGGTGGCATTTGTGACAGCTAAAGGCCCAGGTGCCTGCAAGGCAGTGTGACTCTGTGATCAGGGAAATGTCCAAGTTGGAAGGGACCTCTCAAGATCATCCAGTCCAACTCTCCTGCTAAAGCAGGATTGCCCAGAGCACAGCACTCAGGACTGCATCCAGGTGGGGCCTGAAGGTCTCCAGAGAAGGGGACTCCACACCCTCCCTGGGCAGCCTTTGCTAGGGCTCTGCCACCCTCACCCCAAAGAACTTATTTCTCATAGCTGAATGGAACTTCCCATGTTCCAGCTTGTGCCTGTTGCCCCTCGTCCCATCCCTGGGAACCACTGAGAAGAGTCTGGCTCCATCCTCCTTCAACCCAACCTTCAGATCCTTGTGAGCATGAAGAAGGTCTCCCCTCAGCCTTCTCTTCTCCAGGCTCAAGAGTCCCAGCTCTCTTAGCCTTTCTTCCTCAGGGAGATGCTGCAATCCCTCCAGCATCTTTGTTGCCCTAAAGCAGTTCAGGTATTCCTTCAAAACCTGGGTCTCGTGTTATTCTGTTTTTTGTAATCTTTCAGTGGGCTAGCCAAGTGTCAGTGTTGAGGAAGTCTCATTTACTGCAGCCTTTCCTTAGAATCACAGAATCATTCAGGTTGGAAAAGACCCTTAGGATCATCAAGTCCCACCATTAGCCCCACTCTACAAAGTTCTCCCCTACCCCATATCCCCAAACACCACATCTAAATGACTGTTAGCTTCATCATATGATATAGATGCTTTGAAGAGTACAACATGGTTGTTGGCAGTGGATCCTATCACCATTCCTGTTTGTGGAGCAGGAGATGGCTGTGCCAACTTGATAGCATTAGGCTATCCTTTGATGCCTTCTCCTTGCTCTTGCAGGGCACTGTAGCATCAAGGTCTCATCAATAGCTTCCTGAGCTCCACTCTAGAAACATGGTGGGGTTGGCACAGTGGGGTGGCCATCTGCTAATAAAATTTCTGCTTTGTTCTCTACCTGCTGTAATGGTGCACTTAATCTTATCCTTTCTGTCAAAACATCTTTGAATTTGTAACACAACATAAACTGCTCATGAAAGCACCAGAGAACAGTACACTTGATCACAGCACCACTCTTGATTGTAGTGCCCCTTTCCCCCAGTGACTCTGCCTCTTTCCAGTGACTTCATAGCATCTCTCCAAGCACCTCCTGTGTATGTTCTCCTGCTTTAATCCCCAGTGTTTGTCCTCCTCCACCGTTTAAAGAATTCCACTTTGGCATGAAGTCTTCTGCGGAAGGTGCTCATAGAATCATAGAACTGCCTAGGTTAGAAGGGACCTTTCAGATCATCTAGTCCAACCATCAACCTAACTCTGATAAAAACCGTCACTAAACCATGTCTCTAAGCACTATGTCAACCCAGCTTTTGAATACCTTCAGGAATGGTGCCTCAACCCCTTCCCTGGGCAGCCCCAGTCCAAGGCTTCAGAAGAACCCTTTCCATGGAAACATTTTTCCTAATCTCCAATCTGAACCTCCCATGGTGCAACTTGAGGTCATTTCCTCTTGTCCCATTGCCTGTGACTTGGGAGAAGATACCGACCCCCCCGACTACACCCTCCTTTCAGGAAGTTGGAGAGAGTGAGAAGGTCTCCCCTCAGCCTCCTCTTTTTCAGGCTGAACACCCCCAACTCCCTCTGTTACTTCTGATAAGACTTCTTCTCCAGACCCCTCACCAGCTCCATTGTTCTTCTCTGGACCTGCTCCAGCGCCTCAATATCTTCTTTGTGGGAAGGGGTCCAAAACTGGACACAGCCCTTGAGATGGGGCCTCACCAGTGCCCATGGCAGGGGGATGATCACCTCCCAGGTCTTCCTTACTACACTGTTCCTGATCCAGGCCAGGATGCTGGTGGCCTTCTTGGCCACCACTGGGCCCCACCTGTGCCCTCTGCTGGCTAATATGAAATTCACAGTTGCCATGGCGCTCTCCCAGCCTCTTCCAATTAGGAGCCAACTTTGGAGGGTCAAACTCTTTGCTAAAAACAAACTCTAAATGACTTTGAAGTTATTGAATCCAGATCTGACTTCAGGAAGGCAGGCAGCTTCAATACTCTGCATAATGCTGGGCTAAATTTTACTGGCACTGGGAATGGCTCATTGTGGTTCTCCTGCCACCCAAACACAGCATTGTTCTTGGGCATGTGTTTAATAAAACAAACTGGCTTCCACTGTATTCCTTTGTAAGGTTCTTAACTGGGTGAATCCGTTTCTCTGAGAGATAGCACAGGGGTCACAGACCTGATGGAGGAAGGGGATGCAACGTATTTCAGATTGCCTGTTACTTCTTCCCAAGTTGAAGTCTGTTTTGCAGGGACACAGAGAGGAAGTCCTCAAGTAGAGTCCCTGTTAATCAGTTTGCATCTGCAAACCCCATAATTTTATTGGCAGCTTGTTTCTTCATTGCAGAACAATAGTATGGTTGTGTGTTTTTTCCTAGATACGCCCATTTGGTTTAATTAGGTTTAGCTGGTTTTTCGGTTTCTGCAGGATTGGTTTGGAGAAGGTGCCGTTTCTGGAACTAAGACACTCTGCCCCATCAGGGAATGATTCAGAAAATCTGAAAAAAGAGCCAAATGCCAGACACCACTTACGCTATAACATAATGACTATATTTGGAAGCTCTAAGTCACCTTTGATTTTTATGAGCGTCTAAATTTTTTTTTTCAGTCTTGGTCTCCTCCCTTGTTGGACAGCTCTGAATAATTCAGTGCAAGTTAAATAACTTGCTCATGTCCAGTTTTAATGACTCAGAAGAAATCAATGTTGCTGCAAACAGCACTCTTTCTGAGCCTTTTTCTTTCTTCTGTAGAATTATAAGGAAACAGGCATCCTTTGAAAAATTAAAAAATTTAAAAAAAAAATTTAAAAATTCTAAATCTGTGAAGATTATTCAAAGCATTTTCCCTAATTTCAAAACCACTGAAATCGTTTTTCATTAAATGAACTGATATGAAGGGAAGACATTATTACTCTAAGCCAAATATAGTAAGAAATCCAATATGGAAGAAGGAAAATACATTTTATCATAACATATGTTAAACTAACAGCCAACTCCTCCCGTTTTTTAAATATGGGCAACTGGTTCTGGTTCGCTGTCTGTCAGAAGTGAGTCGGAGCAAATCCTGTGGGTTTTTTAGTGAGCAAATATAACAGTTACCAGATTATTCCTCCCCTTGCCTCCTCCTGCAATGATATTCTCTCATGCTGCCTGAATCATCATAGAGTGAAGTGTTTGGCTCAGGAGCAACTGGTGAAGGAGTAGGTGGAATTGGTAACAGAGAAGCCTCCTGGATGATCACCCTGAGTTTTGAATGGTGTTGGAAGTTAAAATGTGTTGCCACTGTCCACACCCAGTCCCCCTTAGTAGATATGTGCAGGCAAGATTGCTGCATTCAATATAATTTAATATAGGTGCTTGATTTGCTGTATTCATTAGGCAGCTATTCTCTAATCATTGTTAGTGGCAGCCTCAGGCCTTCTGTGGTTTTATCTCATGCATTTGGGAATTTGGGGGTTATTTTCAGCTGCCTAGTCTATTTTAAACTCTCTTTTAAAATAAAAAAAAAAATCGCCCAACAAATAATGAGTTAGAACAGATTGATCCTTTTGAGGCATATGTCTAATTAACCTTTGACTCTCAGGAATCAGCTTTGGTACTGTTCAATCAAGTGGGACGTATCTCAGCCCTTAATAACCAGTATTTCTTCTGAGGACCTTGGATGTCTTCCATGATGCTTGCTTTTCTAACTGCTGCTGCTCTCTTGGCATTACACCAGTTTGTAAAGAGAGAGCTGGAGGAGAACAGGAATGAAGAAGAGGAGTATGGCAAAAGAAAAGGCCACGGAATGACCTATAAGTTAGCAATAAAAGTTGCTAGAAGGGGCAGTTAGCTCTGGGGTCGTGTCTTCAGTATTCTGCAACCCATATTGAGATGGGATAACAAGTCTGTATAAACATAATACTGAATGAATTGAGAGTATTTATGTGCGTGCTAGTATGGTGTTCTCCCAGAATAATGCACCTTCTGCATGTCCTCTGATTGAAAAAGGAGACTTTTTTCAAGAGGAAATGAGTAGAAAATGTCCAAGTTTTTTCCCCCTCACCTGAAAAAGGAAAGAATTAGTCCTGAGACATAATAATCTAAGTGGAGGAGGAGGTAAATAGGATGCTTCTCTGCTGCTCTTTTGCAGAAGTGTCCTGTTGAGGATCAGTGCCTCACAACTTAGGAGACACCTTTCTGGGTAGATGGACAAGAAAAGAATGATCTTTCCTTAAAGTCACTGAGAGTCTGGGAGTTTTGAACAGTTCTTTTAACCTCCTGTGTGTGACCTGCTTCTCTTACTGCTGTAGGAAGTGCTTGTATGCACAGCAGCATGGATTTCCCTGATTTGGAAAGAGCTTGGAATGGGGTGTTCCCAAGGAGGAGGTCAAGAAGGCTTACAGGTCTTGCTATATGTGGGCATTTTTTGCTAGTGGTTGTGGTTTGGGTCATTGGGTGAGCCTATGTATTACTCCCTTCCAAAGTGCTGGGAAGAAGCCTGTTGTTCTTGCAACCTCTCTTTTTGCATTTGTGTGTTTGCAATTGGTTTGAGGTAAAACAGAAACAATTTTCTGGTTTATAATTTTATCTTTTTAGCTGGGCCTCTTCTAACTAACTGAATTCTGAAATTAACAGCACTTTGTTCAGAAAACTGTTCACTCTCAGGGTGGTAAGTNCCCTTCCAAAGTGCTGGGAAGAAGCCTGTTGTTCTTGCAACCTCTCTTTTTGCATTTGTGTGTTTGCAATTGGTTTGAGGTAAAACAGAAACAATTTTCTGGTTTATAATTTTATCTTTTTAGCTGGGCCTCTTCTAACTAACTGAATTCTGAAATTAACAGCACTTTGTTCAGAAAACTGTTCACTCTCAGGGTGGTAAGTACCTGGTGTGGATAAGGAATGGTGTGCAGAGAGGCTCTTGCTTATCCTTATTATTAGAACAACCAAGGACAGGGAATTTGGTTACTTGTCCTGTTGGAGGGTTGGAAGCAGAAAAGTGTCAAGGGGTCACACCTGTGGGGAGGAGTGGACAGGAGAGGTGACCCAAAACTGACCAACTGGGGTATTCCATCCCATCTGCCCCATACTCAGTATAAAAGCTGAGGGGTCAA
>VZRU01005373.1:14874-67680 GCA_013398155.1 Pedionomus torquatus | reverse complement strand
GGTGCAGATCTCCTCTTAAGTTAGCAAATACTACTTGGACCTGGTCCACACGCATCTGGGCACAACCCGCTGCAGAAAGCAAAGGCAGTTCTATCCTGTGCAACACCCCTGGCCCAGCTTGGTGCCTGCAATGGGGACAGCCCAGCTCCACACCCACCCTCTGGCCTGTCCTCGAGGTGTGTGACAGCACACCAGCAGCTATCCAGGTGTTTCGCAGTGATTTGATGTGGACCCCGTGGGATGGGTGCTCAGGGCTGCAGAAGCCTGGCTTTCTCCTACTCTTGCTGGACCAGTTGCTCCCAACAGCCCCGTGGGGTCCTTCCAGCTCCAAGAAGCGTCTCTCACACAGGAGGAAGACCAACACGGAGGGGAGGCTGGTCTCCTCTCCAGCTCAGCTGTGACAGGCTCACAGGCACAGCACGACCTGGAGACACCCCATTCTGCCCACATCCCAGCACCCGACACGTCCTGTGTCATTGCACGGTTGCTTGACGCAAACCCTCAAGAATCATTTGCCACACGCTCTCTATTTTTCTTTCTCACTGCTCTGTTTTCCTCCCAACTCCTCTGTAGACAGCAAAAGACACCTGCTTAATGGATATCTGCCTGAGGTGCAAACAGAAACACGCCGAAGGCCAGTGCAAAGGTTGCTCCCTTTCTTGTTAAGCTCTCTCTTGCCAGAGACAGCCTGCACAGGAGGTCAGTGTGTCTCCTTTCACAACCATTCCTTTAAAGACTAAGATTTTCCCTGAAGTCAGATTATCTCTTTGGCACCAGAAAAATCCTCTCTGGCAGCTGTTCCAGTGAAGCAAACAGATGAAACACGTAGTCTTCCACTGGAACGGGGGCTTCACAACACCCTCACTCCCTCGGATGAGCTGGAAGGATTTAGCCTGTAACCTTACCAACCACGACAGTGGACAACGAGCTATTCCAGCAACTCCTTCCTGGAGGATGGAAGTAATGGAATTTATCTGCCTACCCATGGAAACAAGCAGGAGCTGGGAAAGGGCTTTTTTTGCAGGCTGCCTGCAGTGCAAACACCAGGCACCCCCTGCTCCCTGCCTCTCGCTAACGGAGAATCCACGAGCTGGGAGCTTCATCGCACTTTTCTTGTTTGCAACCCTCCTACACAATCACCGCTGTTACTAGCAGAAGACACTACCACATATTTATCGAGGCTAAGCAAGGTTCCCAGGCCCCTCGTGCCAGCTCACCCCAGGCAAACCAGCAGCTCTCACCAGGACGAGCTGCCAAGGGCTCCCACCCGTCGTTTGCATCCAGCAGCTGGGTGAAGAAGCAGCTGGGGGCAGGGGGGGTGGAGATCTGTCCTACTCTGATCCGGGATCAGGCCGCTCAGACACCATCAGTTCTACCAGGAAGAGCAGAAAAGTTACACCAAATCAGATGTCCAGTGATTCAGCTGCCAGAAATTATGCCACATGCCAGCTCAGGCTTAAAAAACATTTCTCACGGCTCTGTCAGAACTTCACCTTGTTAATCCTCTGTTTCAAAGGACATGAATTGCACCTACCAGTACAGACTGGTTTTTAACATCCAAAGTAAATTACTTTCCCTGTAATTGTTCAACCTTTCAAACAACAGTGCTGACTCCTACTGCAATTTCCATCTGAAAAGAACTTTCCTAGGACCAATTTCCAAATGTGATGTCAAAGGACTCTGGAATATCACCGGGGAGGTGTCTTAACATCCGCTTGTGGCTTCCAGAGGCTTCAGGCTACTCTGTGCCGCAGATCTGGACATCCAAAGGGTACCGTAGAAGGGGGACACTGCCTTTTCCTCTCTTTTGGACAAAGAGCTAATGAATGACTTAGAAGTGCTTTGAGATCCTAATTCGAGAGATGTTATTAACCTGTGAAAATAAAAACTGGGGGTATAGAAGCTTGTGAGCTAACTCTAATCAGCTTAACCAGGCAATTAGAAGATCTGTGCTGAGTATGGAAGTTTCTGTTCCATTAAGGATTTTAAAACTTGAGTGTGAAGTGGAACAAAATGCTCAAAATTTCAACATACCCCACAAGGGGAAATGGGAACTAAAATTTCCTTTCAAATCCGCTGGAACGTTTCGTTTCAATTTCAGCTTTAGAAACGCATGCACTTTAAACCCCCCCTTTTTTTTTTTTTTAAATATCTTATTTCAACAGCAGAAAAATGCAGTTCCCCAGCCAGCTCCATGGGCTTGGGACTGAAGCGTCCATACTGAATAAAGAGTTAGCTTTGTCATCCCCCCAAAAAAAAAGAGGTGAAGGCACCACAAACTAGCCTTGCCCTGTCACAGCATCCCTTGTTTGCACGGCGCTGAACCCTCCTGCCCGTTGCAGCAGGTTGGATCAGGCCCTTGGAGAAGACACCAAACTCCTCTCTCTCCTCTGGCCAGCCTGGCCAAGCCGGGAGGGGATTTTGAGTCCGATCCAGAACTAATGGATTTGGCACACATTCCTCGCTGCTGACGGGCTTTTCAGCCCCTATCCCTTTCAGATGGGAATCGTGCTACCAACCTACATATCGCCCAGAAGGGTATTAAGTGACTCCAGGAGGGACAAAGGCATAGAGAGCTGCCAGACTGGCTCTCTTGAGAAGTTGGATGGCAGAGGGTTTGTTTTTTTTCACTCCTAAGAGAACACAGGCTTTTGGCTGAGGATCCACCTTTATTTAGGATTTATATAATCCAAACTAGACTTTGAGTAACAACAAAACTATAAACGGTGGAAGGGGATATAAAGAAAACAGGCAAATGGAATCTTTTCTTGGTGTTTAAAATAGCCAGTTTCCAAAGGAAAAAAGAACCAAAAAGTGGGACTTCAGTTCTTCCCTTACAACTGTCCTTAAAAACCAGGAGTTTCATTCAAGAGGCACTGCTGTGTTACTTTCTGATAACATATGAAAAACTCACATCAAATACTATCAGAAAATAAAAGCAAGAGTCTGTTTCCAAGTATTATAACTGTTAAGAGAAATGGGAAACAAGTCACTCTAACTGCAAAACAGTTAATTAGATAATGAACAAGCACTCAAGAGTAACTCTTGGAGAGTAAAAGTGCATGTAGTTTATGAAGTTTCCCAGTGCTGAGGACAACAGCAAGATCTCTGGGGAGAGATTTCTTGTCTAGCTGTGCTAAGAGGCTGCTGGCAACTCTGCAGACAATAAACCGCCTCCCAGCACCGCCCTCCCTTCCCAAGCCCTGAGTCAAACTATTCTCACCTTCAAAAGGTCTTTCTTCAGCTGCTGAAATTATTTCACATGATGACTGCAAAGGTGTTTTCACTGGAAAAAATGGTGTTCTCCAAGTCTTTGGGAGATCCTCATCTTGTCTGCTTCATTCTGTGCTGAACCAGGAGGCTTTTGGATGCTGTCCATCACATTTGGGGAAGGCTGGACTCAGCAGGTACTGAGAACTGCCAGCTTCCAGCCGACAGCGAGTGTCCCAGGTGCAACAGCTGCCTCCTCGGTGACATTAGTTCTGGTTCCTTTAGTAAAAGCTCACTGTCATCCTCAGCGCTTGCCTGAAAACCCCAGTCCCCAGATGCCATGTAACATTTTATTAGCAAAAACGTGGGTATTGCTTGCTCTGAACTTCCCCATTTTCACTTTTAATGCTGTTTCTCAGCTTCCCATTTAAAATGCAGAGGCATGTTATCTTTCATCACTGCACTCAATACAGTTTGCAGGGCATTAACCTTGGCTCTAAGTGTTCGGAATTGATCTTCTGCTTTCCAATTCCAGCGTTCAGATCCCCAAATTGTTGGTCCACAGAGACTAATTTGCCACCGAAATAATCCATTTGTCGCTGCAGGATTTTAAATCAAGACTCCATTTTTGCAGCCATAGACTGTAAATGCAGTAGGACTTTTCCACGATTATTAGTTACATCAATTTCAGAAGCTTCTCTGCATGGAGGGCTGGATGATAACACAGCCTCAGGGGCAGAGCAGGGAGACTTGAGAGGCTCAGCTAATTGGAAATTAAAGGCAAGAAAGAAATTACTTGGACTCTTAGCCCAAGCAGATATTAAGCTTTTAGCATTTAGCAGTCATATTTAAATATAAAGGCAGGAACATCATATAGAAGCAGTTTTAGACAGATATCATCTTTCCTTTAGCTCTCATGTCCTGCAGCTTGAGAAAGGAAACCACCAACAAACCAGCTTCACTGCTGCAAGTCGCCAGCTGGCCAGTAAACCCCACCAGACCCACTCCTCTGTCAACTGCTATCGCACACACAACCACAGGCAGCTCCTGTGAAGCCCCAGTACGGGCAGCTCATGGAACTGGGCAACTATCATGTGGAGTAGCTTCAGATCGGAGGCTTAGGATAATTATTAAGGGCAGATGTAGTGATATGTGCCGACTGCTTTGTGATCCGAGGTGTGTATTGGTGTTTTTGAGCTGCCCCACGCTGATGCTGCAGCCTGGAACCGCTCGTCCCTGCGGCTGTGCTGGTGGATGCCGCTTCAGGCCACATGTGCCCCTGGTCCCCACACCAGCCTCTGAATTGTTCCTGGGCAGCTGTGTGGGCTGGGAAATTGATCCATGTTAAAAATAATACAGGGAAAACAAAACAAGCTATTTTTAACCCAGGTCAGTCCCATGATCTGGAAGGCGTATCTGTGAGACTGTCCCAAAGCAAGGTGTTATTCAATTGTGTTCCAGGTGAGCACATACAAGTCATATAATGCTCTTCTGATAAATTAGTTTATTTTTCTTTGTGAGCTCTTCATCTCACAGCTTTAAAATCTGTACATCTTTGGGAAAGGCATTGATTTAAAATTCTTCTTAGCCAGCCAGCTGTACAATTACTATTCTTATTTAAATTTTAAGCACTAGCTTCTTCACATTAAGCTCTGATCTTTTATAGTCAATGAAACAGGTAATAAACAGATATCAAGCGAATTCACTTACAGCAGCCAGCTTTCCAGTGCAAAGTTTACATCCAGTATCTATGTACTGATAGATTATTTCAACGAGGAAGGAGGACTTTGTGTGCTGGGTAACCAGACAAACACCGTGTGTGCTGAGAACAGGATGGCTTATCCAAGCAAGTTACACCGACTGGGGAAAAGCAGTGTCTTCAAGACTGCAAGCTGCGAAAGAGTAAAGAACGAAGTGGCAGCCAGGCAGGTAGGGGAGGTGGGGTAACAGGCATCCAGCATGCTATCAATGTGCATACTGCAAATGCTAAGAACTGGAAAACGTGTCTGGGCTAGCACTCAGACGATGAGCTGCCGTCCTGTGATGCCATCTCTTGATCAGCAGGACGCAGAAAGACAAGGCGCTGTCACAGATCACAGCAGACACATTCCTAACTGTTTGAGGGCTGCCAGCGATTTTCAGGGAGTTGCAGTGACGGACTCCCTCCTCTGGTGGTATCTTTATCTGCCGATAATCTGGACTGCAGGGCTCTGAACAACTCTGGATGACAGAAGCACTAAAGCAGAGGTGGGCCAGATGCAGAAAATGGGAAATTACTGGTTTTGTTCAGTCTCCTGTGCTGGCAGACACACACAACTACTGCAAGTCCTCCTACCAGTCCTCATCTGGCATCACTGAATTACAGACTGATCAGAATCTCTCAAAACCTGAGCTATCCACACTTGTCAAAACAAAGAGAAACGTTATGGATGAACTGGAAATGCCTTTATGTACTGGAGGTACAATTAGCAACATCAAAAGGCATCTAAGACATTTGGACTCTAAACAAACGCCATTTACAGATGCACAAACAGAGTCTCAGAGGCTCTGCCAGCTGATGAAATAAACGTTGGCTGTGATTTCTGATAGGTGCAAGAGTGAGAGCCGACTCAAGTACAGTTCTTATTACAATCTCATAGGATTATCCAGCTTCATGAGATATACAGTAGGAATTACTGTGGAGGGGATTACAGGTAGCATAAACCATGGGAACGGGCAGAACAAGAGCATTTGGGATTACAGGGAGGGTGAGAACAAGCAGTTGAGAAGCCCATTGCAGGCAGTAGCACAGCAGTTACAACAGAAGCAGAACTCTTGACCCATCTTAAGCCAACCCCGAGCTTTCCTTGGCAAGGGAACAGGGCTGTTTAGAGGTACAGGGAACCTTGATTTTTCCCAAGTCAGCACAATGCCATGCAGAGAGGGCACGTGTACTATATAAAACACTGCAGGGGTGGAAATGGACCTGTGAATGGTGCAAACAGCATGTTTGGTGTTGCTTCTAGCTACCTCCCCAAAGCCCCTTGCTTGGTTTTGTTTGAGATATGTTTATTAGCAAATAGCGAAGGGTGTGAAACAGACTCAAAAGCAGATGAGAAACTGGCAATGTGAAATTGTGCGAAGGATCAGCATTTACCATGAACTCTGCTTAGAGAAGCGCTACACCCAGGCTGCAGAAAGTTTGCACAAGGAGAATTCCTCAGAGAGCGCACACTGGAAACAGGGTCAAGAGTTAACATCTGATGTAAACGGGCATTTCTGAGCCTGCAGTTGGCTGGGCTCAGATCAGGAGACTAAACACATAACTTAAACCATATTTGGACCCAGAATTTTGGAAATTAAGAAAACCCCTTAAACGAAAAACTGACTCCCAGCACCCTAATAATATCCTGCACACCATCAATAAGGAAATACTTACATGAACACGATCTTCAAATTTCCTTATACCATTACCTAGGGAATGTTTGCAGCTACAGACGGAAGGAAGACAAGGGTGTTCTCCTCCCTGGAGCCAGCCCCTTAGTTGGGTACACTTGTTTGCACCTAGTGACGCCCAGCAGCGGTCTAAGCTGTGCAGCAGCACCCAGCAATCACAGGTTCAGGAAGAAAGGAAAAACAAGTTGGTGCCCAAAGAGTTCACAATGGAAATCAAATGTTAAAACAACAAGTTACTGACAAACAAACCAACGGCAGTTTGGGCAGGGTTTTCTGGCGGCTGTAAGTTTCCTGAACAATCCCCCAGTGGCTGCTGCTGGAGCATCCAAATGAGCAATGATTTGAGAGAGCAGGTTGGGTGGAAGGCGCAAGAGGGATGATGAATCCTTGGCATTTCTGAGGTAATGGCAGAGTTGTGGCTGTCCAAAGAGCTTTTACAGTTGAAACAGCATTCACTGAAAAGTTACCATTTACGGAAGCAACTAAAAAACCAGAAGAGTACAGGCTAAACCCTGAGCACTGGCAATATAAACACTGGTCCTTTTAGAAGAGCAAATGATGACATCATACGTACATCACACCCTTCCTGTGTAAACAGGAGTGCCAACATGAGAAGACATGCACTGTAAACTGTATGTCCAGCTGGTTACGGCTTTTCTGTGTAGTTCTTGAGGGCTGCAGAGAAGATCAATGAGGCCAAAAGCACTTCTTAGGATCAGACTCGGGCAGTTTCAGGCACTTCCCTAGCTTCTCACAGCCTGGAGGAGACCAATTCTGTTAAAAACAAACAAAAAATATATAGAAAGATGATTCACACTGAGTGTCTGCTAAGCCCAGGCCCTAACCAACGCCTTTTGATCCTCATAAAGACGCTCATATGTCCTGCTTGAAAAATGAAACTCCTCCTCCAGTTGATGCTCCCAGGCTCATCTACTTCCCAACTCCACACACCATTCAAAAAAAGCTTTAGGAAAGACTACAAATCCTTCTGCAGCAAGTGACTCCCTCTTCTGGGACACAGTGGTCTGCTGGGACTTAAGTGACCCTCCTCTCTTTCCCGTAGAAGCCTGGAACAATCAGACCACGAGGTTTTGGTGAAACCCCCAATTTTCCTGGGATCCAGAAAACAGTTATCATTCTTAGCACTAAGACATCCAGGCACTTTCTTGATGAAACAAGCACAAAAGCAACAGAAGGCCAAGGCTATGAGAGAGATAAGAACGTTGGTATTTTAATGAGCATTTTGATGGATGAATTTGTGAACAGATGGAGTAGGAGGCATTTATGAGACAACTACTCCAGTGCATGCAGACCAAAATTATTTACCTCCCTTGTTTCCATGTTTCTTGAACTACCTTTCTCTGGCATGTGTACAACAGAGAAACGACATCAGCAAGGAAACCCACTGCAAATCTCAGCTTCCAGATGAACTAATGGAGGAAGGAATTTGGACAAAAACTTTTCTGGTTTCATGGGGTTTTGCAATTTAAAATTTAGGACTGCGGTAACATGAACGGCAGACTACAATTCCTGCTCTGCCTTCAGAAATCTTTTGTGTTCATTTTCTGTCCCTCTCTCATGGTCTGTCCATTCATGGAAGATTCCTGCTGTCACCTATTAAAGGTCAGTTCAGCTCTGACCTATTGCCTTTCATTTTACTTATTTTTATCCTTCAGGTCATTTATGTTTTCTTAAATTCCTGTGGAGCAGAAGAAAACCTTAAACCCAGAAAAAATACCAGATCCATTTTCTATTCCATACAGCTGACGACAGATGGCAGTGAGACACCAGATATCTCTGCAAAAGGAGCAGGCCACAGAGGGGAGCTTTGGCGGAGGGCATCTCACCGCACCAAGGGCTCCAGATGGTTTAAGAACAATTAATGCTGTTTTCTAAATCCATTTCTCAGTTTGAAAATGCACAACCACCACTGCATATTTCAGATGCTTGACCACTCTGCAGAATAACAGAGATCCAAAGAAACACATTAAATGTTTTTTTTCTTTTGAAAAAAAAACAAATTGTATCTGCTCCAGCTTCACATTCCGAGTCGGCTTTCCTGGATCTGTGCTGTGAGCCCCGAGGACACCATGTGTGCCACAAGGCAAACGTGCAGTCAAGCCAGCACAGCTCCACTGCACAGAGCAACTTCTACACTTCCACAGGAGGAAAACACGGCAGAACTGACTTCACAGGAGCTTCATCTACATGGCTGGTAGGATACACCACAGATGGGCCAGCAAACACTTCCCCTGCTCAAGAGGGCTGCTGCTGCTGCACTTACATCATAGAACCGTTTAGGTTGGAAAAACTCTTTCAGATCATCAAGTCCAGGATCAGTCCCAAGACTGCAGTAGCTACAAAACAACTAATCCGCTTTGCTCATGGATAAGTGAAAACAATTCTTCTCTGTCCCCGAAAAGATATTAAACACCCACGCCAAACAAATGGGTGAGAAAATTTAGAAGACAGTGTTGGGCATAGTATTAGTACATGATATTTATCTCCCAGCATCCTCCAAAGACAGATTTTGGGCACAATCAATCCCAGCAATACTATCACTATAGAAAGATTTGGTTATCTTCACCTCTGGTCTCAAAAAGCAGTAATTTACTGCCTTTTTTTTAAATTTTTTTTGACCATGTACCTAGCCTATTAGAAGCTTACATAGACTGGAAAACTTATAATGTAAAAAAGTTTCCTGCTGGGATTTGAATATTTCTCCCAGAATTAGAATACCACTCAGCCCACCATGGAGTACTTTCTGCCTCAGGTGGCCTGAATGATCAGGTTTGAGCTCGGCCAAGCCAAGCACTGTAGCAGCCATTGGCTGCCTCTGCTTAAAGACTCAGCAGGAGTAACTGGACTTGGCCAAGCCTGGGACATTGCCATAGCCAAAGCAGAAGTGGCAGCCCATAGTCTACAAAGCTTCTATCCAGCTGAGCTAGGACAAGGCATGCTTAGGGAGAAGACTGACTCTCAGTAGTGCCAAGAAAAGGGCTGGGGTACAGGACAAAATACAGGACATCCAGTCCAGCACTTTTTCCATTATGCAACACAAAAGACACTGCGTGTTGACAAACAGAGCTACCAGATGTTTTCACAGCACCTAAACACACTGCAGCAGGGCAGCTGCAGAACAGCGGAATATGCCTACTATTTACAAACCAGTTTTGGAGCTAGAATTAGCACAGAAGAAATGTCTTTCCAGTGAAGGTCTCTGGCAGCAGCCAGGCACTGGGGAGAATGCCTGAACCCAAAAGGTCCCAGAGGAGCACAGAACAGTGTTTATTAAGGGAAAAGTTGAATAATGAAAGAAAACAACACAGAAACAATGGTCCTTCAAATCTTTTTCCTACTTAACATCCAAAACCAAAAAGATGTGACAAAGCTAAAAAAGATCTTTGCCTTCTTACTAAGGAGGACATCTCCACATTTTGTACTTTTCTGTCTGCCTGGAGATAAACCCTAAGCAGCAGGTACTGACTGTTTGTTTCAGAATCATAGAATGGTTTGGGTTGGAAGGGACCTTAAAGATCATCTTGTTCCAATCCCCTGCCATAGACAGGGCCACCACTCACTAGACTAGAAGATTATTTCAGCATCAGAAAGATTTTGCCAGTTCCTATTTTGTGTCAGTCTACATTCCCTTAGACTACACAAACTCTTGCCATCTGACAACTTTACCTCCTACAAACTATCCAGTTTCTTTCCCAGGTTCACAACAAACCAAACAGCATCTGGCAGGAAAGCCAAACTTTAACTTTCTAGCATGCAATTTGAAACAGAAAACAGAATTGAAAATGTTTGTCACGTTTCAATCCATAAAGACTTTGGAAAAGTCAGGCATGAGTGGAATTAGATAAGACCAAAGATCACTGAAAAAGAGCCAGTGTTCCAGTCCCACCACTAAAAATACAGGGGACTTTTGAGATCCCTGCAGAAAGGGATTAGAAAGGAGAAGACCGATGTGCAGCTGCAGATACCGCTATATCTCCAAGGAAAGAAGCCACGGTGTTTATCACAGCACGTTGGCAGGCATAACCCCACTCACTTTGTACAAACCTTCCTATGTTGCTGTGTTCCACAGGTAACAAACACCCCTCTCCTCTGTGAACAACCAGACAGCACTTCAAACGGGTGAGCGTGGATCTCTTTTGCATCACTTCCCAGCATTAGGTGACATTTTTAAGCCTTTGCAAAATAAATTTTAACTTAAGAATTCTCAAACGTTTATGCTTTAAACACTCACCATGACGGCCTTGTCGCACACGTTAAGTTGTGGCTCCCCTGGCACCATGGTCACTTTGTGCTGCTGGACAATGGCAGATATTTCCTCCATAGCTCTTTGGTATTCATCGCTGACAAAACTAGAAGGTGGAAAAAAACACATGGGGATCCATACACAGCATCATTGCAGTGTCCACATCACTAAGCTAGTTCAGAAGACTTTTCCTGGGCCACAGTGAAGAAGAGCATGTAAACACATAGTTGACACTAATTGCCCACAGGTCCATAGGGGAATGAAACATCTGGGCTGACAGAGTCCAGCCTGGCTGGACCTGGAGGCTGCAGGTCTGAGATGCTCTGCTTAGGGCAACAAGGACAGCAGATGGCCCGCCCTCCCCAGCGAAGATGCACGTGGCTCCTGGCAGATCATCTCTCAGCGTGGGGCTTCAGCTTTGAAAACAACTAGTCCCAGTGGCCCCAAATGTGTCGCTTCATAGTCAGCCAGATGCACGTCCAGGTCATGTTGATTCTCAAAGGGGATCTTGTTGGCAAAAGTGTAACGTACAAAGAAGGGTGCTTCTGGGGCAGTCCTCAAGCTGTGCCTTAAACTAATATCAAGGGAGACTTCCTAGACAAACACCTTGCCAGACATGTCAGTACATCAATAAGTTTGCTGAGACGATTCTTCCCTTGCATTACCCAAGAGGTAATGACCAAGAGGTCACCAGCTCTCTGCATGTCCACCCTCCAGTCTTTCAAGTGCTTTTCTGTAACACGAGCATCATGCAGAGGCATTTATTGGACAAGGTAAAGTCAATACTTTGTTTTCTCAAGCTCAGTGTTCTCAAGCTAAGGGTTTCAAACACAACTGTTGGCTAGTAACACTTCACAATCACCAAGTAAGATGAACTAATATTATGCAAACAGGAAAATGGAGGAGAAGAAGAATAGAAGTGACTTGTCCAAGATAAGAATACCTCCTCAGTTTCGCAACATCCACCCTGGGGTTCTGCCCCATCTACATTCTTCCATTACAGCTTTATTATTCCAAGCTGGGACCCATCTGTCATGCTCCAAGCCCTCACACAGGGTTATAAATTACCAGATTTTACTCCAGTAGGTACTTGTTTAAGTGGTTCAGTACTTCACTAATACTTCAAGTATTTCTGAAATGGAGGATTACTACTCAATGATCTCATTTCGTCCATCACATTAAGAGTCACTTAAAAAAACAGAGCGGCAAATTGCTTCTGAAGATAAAAGAAACAATGCAGCTTGGTCCTGACCTCGGGCTCCCTTTGCTTACAGTCCAAGCTGGCCACCAGCCCCACACTATAGCTAATTTCCTTCTTTGAAAAACAATCACATTTTGAAGCCCAGTAATGTGCCAACAGTTTCCAGTAAGCCCTATAAATATCACATCTCGGCAGCCATCCAGAGAGAAGCCAATTGTGGGGATGGGCCTGAGCTTTGCTGATAGAGAACCGGAAGGGAATTTGAAATGACAGGCTCCAGCAAACTAATCTGTTGCTCTCACACCCAGCTATCCGTATCCTGGTGGGGAGGCTATCACTGGGGCCGGCTGGTTGTGTGATCTGCATGGACCATCCTGAAATTCAGACTATTCTCACAAAGCTCCCAAATCTGCTCGCTCCTCTCCCCACGCATCCCACCTTCGCTCTCTTAGCACCTTAGTAAGCAGCCGGCTGCTTACTCCTCCAATGCCCCAAAGACTCTGCCGAAAACAGTAGGACAGGCAGAAGTTTGGGAGCTGCCAAGGACCATCTCTGACTCACACCCCGATGAGGACACTCAAGGCAGCAATGGCTTGGCTCAGTCAGCGCTGCATCCCAGTGGCACAATGGCCTTTCAGTTTGGCGAGATTTTATCTGGAAGCCCTCTGGTCGCATTTCCAGTCCACAGGATGACCAGCCCGGCAGCAGGCTTGAAAAAAATCAAACCAGATTTTTAAAAGAGGCAGAGAAGGTTTAAAGCTAACATGTGTTGACACACAGAGGACAGTGAACGTGGGAGAGCCTGCACATGGAGAGAAAAGGTTTCAGAGACAAACACACAAAAGGAGGCTGCCTAAAACCTGCAGGCGAGTACCAGGGACGCACATAGCATGTTCGCAGCTGGAGACTGGATGAAATAGGGGACCCAGAAACATTTTAAAGCCTACGTACTCTAGTGATGGAAAGAGAGATGAAATGCAGTTCAGTAAGATGAGTATTTCAGTGTTTTAGATTTCTAATGCAGCTATTGTGCCAGGATTTGAAAGCTCTTCCAAATGCAAGCTAATCACACTTTATTAAGAACCTCGTTTTAAGGATTAATATGAATTGATACATATTTTAATCAATTATTAGAGTCTAACAGATACTCTAGATATCAAATAATTTAATGTTACCCACTGCTGCTCTTATATGTATCTAATGTGTTTATTTTTTTCACATACTTGCGTCATCTCTCCAGCATTTAAGATCTTCTTTGGAAGTGGACCCGTACGATAAAATGTTGCTGCTAACTAATTAAGCTCCACAGCATCTTTGCAAATATTTAAGTGCTAAAGAGATAGCCCAATTTCATCCATCGAAACAGCTTGTCATACATAAGATTCCAAATTAGCTATAATCTGGACAGACCAGTGGAAAACACAGCTGTAGTCTAGATGAAAGATAAACAATATGTTGTCACAACTGCTGCTTTTTGCTCCAAATATGCCAGTCCGGTTGCAGTTAAAAAAAGTATCTTTTTACTATAATCTTAACCACTGCCGTTTCCCGATGGCATTGTTGCTCATTAGCAAGCTAAAACATGTGAATGCCTCAGTATAACAAAGTCAGCTTGAGTCATTCAAATCATCGTCTTGCATTAATTCCCATGTTCAGGACACTCCTGGCTTTCTCAGCCAGCTCAGCAGTGACAGGAAATCTTGGCCTAACCTCGGCTCCTGGTACTTCTGAACCGCTCTCCCCTGCGGCTTCTACACTTTTAGATTATTTCAGCATTTAGCGTAGGTTGAAGGACTTCCCCAAAGCATGATAGAAACGGCTTGGCACATATAAAAGACTCGCACTTCTCACATAAGTACAAAGCTGGCTAAAGCTAAAGAACATGTATAGATTATGCTCCAAGTCATACTGCTAACCTATAAACCTTGTCTCAGCAGGGCTTAACATGCTCTTAAGCTGGCTAAACCTGTTGACACTAGCTTAAAACATATCCGATTGCAGCTGTCTTCCTTGTGTCAAAGTACACGACAGTGACAGACCCCGAGCGCTATAAGGTGTCATTCAATAACGGAAGATCATCACAGATCGTCTTCAGATGCTTCAATTAAACACACGAGCTATCTTCTTCATCCAGACATGTATCAGGTCTTCAGGCATAGCAGGGGACTGCAGTGCCTCCAGCGTAGCGTCAGCCCCAGGGCTGGCATTGACATGAACTGGTGGTGGGGGTTGATTTTCCCATCTTGGGCCCACGGAGATCCCCATTTCTCGCTCTGATGAGCTCAGGTTTTGCTTGGACCAACCTGTTTTACTCCACAATACGAACCAAGATCCAATATCCACACAGCAATTTGTAAAGTGTTTACTCTGCACACAGAGGGTTAAAACCCTATGCAAGAAGGGCATTTTGAGACAAAATCCGCAAGAGAAAAGTGCCTTTAATCTGTATGTAAGATGGAGATAATTACTTCATGGTAATCAGTCTGAGTTGTTAATGGAGCTGGAAACCTCTCCTACTCTTACACGGAGTTCCAGCGTTTTCCTGAATGCATTGCAGGCTGCAAGGGCAGGGCTTGCTACATTCTCTGTTCCAAAAAAAAAAAAGAGATGATATTATCTATACAGGTGTTTGGGCATTGTTGTCTGCATGAGGATCCAGACCTGGGTGCCTCCGGGGCATGCTGCATTTGGTATTCCAGTTCAACAATCCTGCAGAAGGAGAGCTGGGAATAGCACTAGAAGAATGAGAGGGTGAGCAGGTGGTGTTGTGAGGAGTTTGCTAAAAGAGATCCCCCAGCGTACATGAAATTATTCCACGCTCAGAATGAGGGAACGGAGTGGACAAAGTCCAGGGTCATTACACTAATTGACACTTTACCTCCAGGAAGTCTCTGGAGATCCAATCAGGGCTGGATTGAGAGTGCAGGGTCCCAGGCACAGGTGTGGCCTGCGCTTCCTTCATTTAGTGTAATTGTGCCTTGGCAATCTGTTCCCATCTCCTCCCTCACCAAACACAACTCCAGTGTAACCTGCTCTGCTGTTAACCCCACCATGCCCTACACCGAAATTCAGGTTCGGAAGAAGAGGAGGGTTTGCCTCATGCTGCTTTTGGCGTTTCGTTTAATCTCGCAGCCCTCAGTCTCTCTGCCAGCATCCTGAGCTGTACAGAGGGGGACCCTCTATGTCATAAATACACCCTCACATACATCAGAACCAGGGCAAATTCAAGAGCATTTTCAGCATTTTTTAAAATCTAGATCTTGACGTTTTATACCTCATCCTGATGATTTATGTACGGGCATAGTGCAGTATGTCTATCACGGGAGTGACAGGACCATGTTATTATTGAGGGAAATGCTCCAAAATGGCTATTATATGTAGTGTGCTTCACAGAAATCCAACAGTAGGCTCTTAATAGATGTTTCCAGATTTATAGCGTGTTTTACCAGATGCACATGAAGTTATGGGAAGAGCATACAACTTGGCTAATGAAGGAAGTATATTTTGCTTCCTTCTCCACTGGAATTATTTTAATTAAAACCATTATTTTTAATTGTGAAATATACCCAGATTCAGGTAATTTGATTTTACCTGTTATCAGTGCTGTGAGGCTGCTCAGCACTGTAGTATCCAAGTCTTGCTCTTGTCCTATTATTCAGTCTTCCTCAGTTCCTCTCTTCTATTATCAAGTTTATTTGCAATTTAAAGTCTGCACAATACATGAGGCAGACAACAGGTTTGGGGCTCTGCTGCTGAAACATGGAACTTGTAATTACTGGAAAGATCCACAAGGCCAGAGGAAAACAAAAAAAGGAATCAAATTGAAGAACACTGAGCTGGTCATATCCCAGTTCACCTCTCTGGTGCAGCAGCATCTGCAGGGCCCCAGATGCAAATACCCCCATGCACGGCACGTGGCCAGTCAGCCACAGGAGTACTCGAAGTACTGATTGTGCCTTTCGCCTGCGTGGATTCTCTAATGCTGCCCACAGCTGTCCTTCCAGCAAGGAGATGTAGTCATGCTGATCCTCTACCTGGTCACCTGTTTTCATGGAATTTGTAGCTCCCTGCCTTTGAGGATCCTGCCTTTGTGTTGGATTTCATTGCAAGTGACCACAGCATTGGAATGACAGAAGGGATAAAGGCAGAGTGACTACGTAAAGCTTTAGCCTCTGCGTGAAGAGGTGACAGAAAATAACAACTGTCCATCTGATCCTCCCATTCCTTGTGTTTCAGTGGTATTTCTGAATCACCATTTAAGTAATGTGTCCTTCAGGCTACTCTCTGAGGCTATAGCAGTGCCTGGACCTGCCTCTGAAGATGTCCATTTCAAACTGCATTTTGCCTTTTTGAAACCAGTTCATACAGCTTCCAATATTCCTTTTTATACTGCACCAACTCTAGTCTAGACAGTTACTCATCAAAACACCTGCAGGCTGCTGGTCTGCCACGATTAAGCACAAGGTACAGGTTGATCTCACGGCATGCCATGATGCAGAGCACTGATCTCGGATGGGGCAAAGGGCAGCTATTGATCGAGAGGAGTTTGCCTTCATTCTTAGTCCCCAGGCTAGCGACTGGTCCTCTGCAGATGTATTTTTCTTCAGTCCTCTTCTCTCCAGAGCTGGCTGCGTATACCGGCTGTCACTCCTGGCTTTCATACTTCTGACAACCTTCTTGTGTCCAGCCCTGCATGGCTGATGCTTGATGTTTTTACTGGCATCGCTGAGGCTCTTTATCTGTAGCTCTCCACGTTTTCCACTTATTTAGTGTTCCTCAATGCCACCTCTCCTGTGGCAACAGCTAATTCGCTCCTGCAATGCAGCTGGTACCATTTCCTTCTTTTTCAAGAAGATGAGGAGTCAGCATCTCCCCTGGGCAAGATTCTGGCTCTTTGTTATACACATCTTTTTCCCCCCATTTTGCACCTTCTGTCTTATCCCCACAGAGAGGTTTCTGCCCTGATCAGTAAGGTGAGACTGGCAACTTTTCAATCAGATCCTTTCCCCTTTAGCTTCCCTTCAGGAGCTTCTTTCGTTTTTTTCTGGCTCTGTAACCACTGCAATTACCTCTCTGATGATTTCCTGGATTTTCCATCTGCTCTAAATAGGCACTCGTGAGCTCTCTTGTTAATTAATGTGTTCTAAAATCATTATGTTCATCAACCAAGCCTTATCACTTCCATTTTGCCATAATAGTAAAATCTATTGCCCTAAGTAAAACACAGGTATTTTGACGTTGAAAATTTAGTAAACTCAGTTTTGAAGAAAGACAGATCGCCCAAAGCAGAAGTTGCTACTAACCTGGAGTATCAACAAGGCGTGAGCACACTGCCCTTACTTATTAAGGCTTTGCACCTCTGGCTCAAACTGGCAGAATTTCAGAGGTTCCTGTTATAAATTCTTTTTGCAGCTTTGGAGTCTGACTCAAACTACTCTTTCTACTTCAGTCTGCATTAGGTATTTTGTTAATTGCATTTTAAACTGTGCCAGCTTTTGCTATATATTATTACTTGCGTTCTTCCCAACTGGCAATGAAGTACTTTAGTAAAGGCGTGTATAAACAGTAATCTGTGACTTGGGTAATAAATCTGACAACAGGTTGTGAAGATATTACTAACAGATAATTTTACTGAATTTGTCACATAAGGTCTGAATAGAGAAACAAGTTCCCTACATGGTACTTAGTGGACACACAACGCCTGAAACACAACAGAATTTAGTAAAGAAAAAGACCCATCCATAGTTTTAGTTCTGCATTCTGATAAATCCAATAACAATGGCAACCCACAGTTGGAGTGTCTTTATACAAAGCAAAATCCCCTAGCAATTGCATCTAGAGAGGAAACAAAATATTGCTTAGACTTAGAGAAATGCTTCTGCTTTGTGTGCTGCCTAACACATAATATTATCTACATTGTAATGTTGAGAGCTATAACAAAAGATATCTTTTCTATCCCACAGCCTGCACAGACTTAGTCAATCTCTTGGATGACAAAAGACACAAAAAGTTCATTTCTCATTACACAAGGACCAGGTAACAAGGTAACTCCTACTTTTTTAACTGCAGTTACATTACCATTTTTGGCAACCAAAAGAAAGATTATTTACCAGTAACAGCACTTCTTTGAAATATATTGCCCATATATACCCTGGTATTGCAGGTGTTCCTATTACAAGCACCTCTCCAGACACCAATTCTGCCTCATCAGTACCTGCAGGCATGTTCATGCCCTACCTCATCCTGCAGCCATATAAATATTGAGCTTGTCTGATGGCGCCAAGCTTCTCTCAGCACTAGGACCCCAGGGTCCTGCAGTTCTCAGGAAAATCCTCATCTTTCCAGGAGGGAGGGGGATAAGAGCTTGGTAGTGAATGATGCTAACACTGAGCACGTCATACCTGAAGGTCAACTACAGGAAAAGGATCTGGCTCTATCCAGCCAGCTGATGTGATGATGTAAATATGCCATCACCCGGGCAAGCTCAGGCAGCGTGAGAACTCATTATGTGTATTTGGCACTGCTCTGAATCCCAGCTAACAAAATGCAAAGTCTGTGAGGCTGTTGGATTGCCAGGCTGAAGTTCCAGTCCAGACTGAGAAACATCAGTAATTATCTTTCAAGGCAATGGGGTAAATGCAACCATATCCCTTGGCAGCAGCTGGGGTGCAGGAGCCAGGGTCCAGCCAAAACCAGAGGGGCAACAGCAGGAAGAAACAATCACAACCCTGTTGGGAGGGTCTGTTCCTCGAGTTAGACACACGGACGGATGTATGCACAGCCTTACATGAAGGGGAACATAAGTGCAGGGTGCCATATGGCTCAGAACTGCCAGACGTGTCCTCACCATGATGACAGGACCTGCCTGTAATTGCCTGACCAGTTTTTCCACTGCATGAAAAGCGTTCCTGTGGGAGATAAGCTTTTGCTGATATTGTTTCCAGGCAGGCTCCAGGAAATCCAGTGAACAGTGTCAGGAAGAGGAAGGACTTGTCCTGCTTCACCGTGAAACCCAGAGTAAATTTTACATGCTGTCCCTAGATCTTGAAGGGCTTGCATTCAGTGATCCCTTTAGTTCTCCAACAAAGACTGAAAAGGCTAATACCCTTGTTACAAAATGAACTGAAATCATAGCCCTGAAAAAGTCTCTTCATGTCACGCAGTACCTTGTGTGCGCAGTGTCATGACCCAAAGGCACTTCAGATGAGATTACTGGGCATAAGCGCCCTGCAAGTCAAGAGTGTTGCTGCAGTTGACTGAGCTGACTGATTTCTAGGATGCCCTGGCTCTAGAAGAAGCCCAAATTTGTAAGCCGTAAATCTCTGTGGAGGTGACTCTGATGCCTGGCCACTTCTTACTGGTAGCTTTGCATGTGGCCCCGCTCCACACTAATGCAAATCAAGAGATATGACAGACTATTAAAATCATTTCAGGGCGAAGAAAAGGCTGTACTAAAATAAGGAATGAATTAATTAAAACATTAGTAAAAGCAGGCAGAGAGAAAGGAGCATCAGTGTGCCATGCTGCTCCTTCACAGCAGCAGAAAAAATAATAAAATCCAGTACAAATTTAACCAAGCAAAGCGGTAAATTACATAAAGAGGGAAAGGTATCAATAAATCAGGGACACAATGCAAATTTTTCTAAATGCTCTAGCACCAGAGGAGCCAAGCTGGTGAAAGAACTGTATGATACACCCTGCTCCTCCAGGGCTGCAGGAGGATGAACAGGGGAGCGTGGCCAATATGGACCGCGAACACACAGAAACCTCAGGCTGGAGCACAAGCAATATGAGCACACCCAGCATGTACGGACAGACAGATGCATGCTTGGAGAAGAATGCTGGATTCCCTTCTGAGAAACATTAGTGTCGGGACTCCCAACAGGCTGTCTGCCAAGGGGGATAATTAAGCTAAATAAAAATACACAACAGTAACAGCTCCACAAATGAGTATAATTTAATTACCACATTCGATACAGGAGACCCACTTCCCATGAGTTCTCCACTGTGACCAGAGAGGAGACAATAGCAACAGAACGTGTTGCAGAAAGGAAGATTCATTTACTAAAAAGAGGCTTTCTAGTAGGGACTGCATATTAAACAACATCACAGCTTTCCATAATCATGTCATAATCTTGCCATAAAATTCAATCAAAGCAACAGCTTGTGAGTGTCCAAAAATCAATGGAACCGTATGAGAAATAATTGCAGATGTAACACTGGGATTTATTTCAATGCTCAATCCAGGGTGGCAGTAAGGAACATCTAAATACCAGGGAAGCAGGAGTCCTGCAAACACCTCTTAGGGAAGAGCTCCTCTCCCTCAAATTCAGAGGAAACACTACAGTTCACTTAGTAATACCCATTCATTTGATTTTTGGGAAAGAGGTCATTTCTACCTCATCCTGTTGTTAAACCAAACAGAGCAAAGTCTCATCTGGAATCCCAAGCCAGTAGCACAGTTTCACCAAGCTGAATTTAAAATACAGGAGCTGCAGATTTGCTTTATTCATTCGTGCTGAAATGCAGAAAGCAAGAGCTAGCATGCTGGGCTTCTGAAGAGCTTTATACACTGTGTAATGCACCTCTAGGGTGCTCGTCTGTTAAGTGAGAGAGAAGTGAAAATATTTTTCCTCCCCTTCTCTCTCTAGTGAAAACACTTAGTGGACAGCTCGGGCTCAGTCCTTTTCAAAGTAATGGAGTGAGTGTATCCACTCAATTATTTAAAACAGTTGAGTAATTGCAGTCCTGTCAGCTCAGAAAACATCCCTCTGTTAAAGCTGCTGCACAAAACCATTTCTGTGCAGAGGGTCACAGTAACACTAGTTTTCTCTTTATTTATTTCCACATTCTCCAAGACGGAGTCACTGGTGAGAGATGAGCCTGTGTGCCCCCGTTTGCAGCTAATTTTGCCACAGGGTAAGACTCAATCCATAGAAGGAAGAAAGGAGGGAGGTGGGGACACCGTGGGAGCTTTTTCGGAGGTGGCAGGTTTATACGCAGGCTGTGCTGGCTGATGACTACATAAATTCTTACAGAAATCTCTCAGGGCATGGTGTGTGCCGTAGATAAATATTACAATAGCAAGCTTACAGGAAAATGGATTCAGACAGCCAGGAAAATCCAGGGATGGAACAGGATTGGGCACAAGGTCCTCTTGCTAAAGACCCTCTGGAGAAGCTCCTTTAGCAGGGGCTAGGAGATTGGAAGGTTACCACATTTGCCTTCCACAGATTCCAATGCACAGAGGAAAACACCACAGAGCACGCAAAGATCGCTCACCTTTCTTTCCTAGCCCCAAAACACACAGAGAATCACAGCTCCAATGCACACGCTCACCAGCACCACTGGTTTATTCCACATCTGCCTTGCACTCAGTCCTGTCCTCTCCTAAAGTATGTGTTTCACCTCCTCCATCAGAAGTGGTAGGACGCAGAACAAGAATAACCAGACCGACAAGTCAAGCCATGGACATCTGTCTAACCTGATCATTTGAAAATGAAGATTTGTTCCTTTCTTTTTACTACTCTAACCACTAATGGCTTTCTGGGACAGAAAAGAAATTACTGCTAAGGCAAATGAATTATATAAAGCATACACTGACACTGCTGAGAGTTTTCACATCATCCTTAACTGGCTCACCTTAATGGGTACTTCTCTCCAGGGTCCCTTCCCAGGTGGAAAAGCAGCGGCAGGTTAGTGTGCTCCTCCTGTGTATGTGTTGTCACTCCAGAGACATTCTGCCCAGGACAGAAATCAATGCCCTGCAGCAAAGAGGAGAGAAGTTATCAAAGGTGAAGCAGGGGAGGAAGAAAAATTTTAGCTGATGCCACTTTCATCAGCACCTTGCTCCAATATACCCACAAACCCAAGAATTATTTTAAACCAATCCACTTCAGTCAGCAAAGTAGATTCTGATCTGATGGGGTAAAGTAAGGTGACAATGTTGGCATAAAAGCTGAAGCAGGCCTTACATTCTTGCCTTATAAAAAAGTAATCTCTCAACTACTCATTAAAATGAAACGGCAAAACAAAAGACAAAGAGGTGAAACTATTTAATCATAAAAATTCTGCACCTGGAAAGTATCTTCTCTCTTTGGTTTCTATGGCTTTGAAATACAGAGAGGATCAGATCACTTGGCAGTCCCAGAGGAAACATCCAGATAAACCAAGGGGTACCACTGCAAGAGGCGATGGCAACCTGCTAGCCTCCCTGAAAACTCAGCTTGCCAGTGCCTGGCACCAGACTTGTTTCACTCAAGGATGAAGCCAATATGGTTAATTTTAAAGAAATGGGTGCATTTTTTGATCTGATTCATAGTGTCTCACCTGAGGTACTCACACGGGAAGAGGAGTGGGGCAGAAATAACTGTATTAAATCTGAAGACATTCAAGTCTACAGGGTGAGAAATTGGGATTTTCCCAGTAGCAGCACTGAATGTGGAGGGTACAAGTCCTGGCACTCTCCCTTTGCTTGCAGCAATGGGTTAAAGTGCTTGCTGGTCACCGTGGGACTGAGCTAACCACCAGCTCACATGCCCAGAGCTGCGAGCTCTTTGCATCTGCCCTTGCGCGTCTTGCCAGGCTGCGTCTCCCAAAGCCCAGGCAGTTATTAGCCAGGTGTCGAGCTCCCTAATCACCTAGAGCCTGGCCTGCAGTCTTGAGGGCTAACAGAACCCATTTAAGCCCTGGGAATAGCAAAAAATGCAAAGCACTAATTTCACTGAACAGCAATAAAGCAGGGGGCCCCACAGACCAGCAAGGACTAGCACCAAATGGACTTGTTAAAACCCGGTTTTACAATTCCAGCTAACACGCTGCGCTCCTTACAATACCTCAAAATGCCCCAAGACACAGACAGAGACATGGAGAGAAGGTAAATGGGAATATTTCAATGGAGGTAGGAAAGCAGCTGTAGCATTTGCTTATAAAACAAACAAACTGAAAAGGCTCTCTACAGATGTGGGTAGGATTTGATTGGCAAACAATTTTCTAAAAATATCCAGTGTTTTTAATGGACAGCTGGTCAGTGGAGCAGTTAATATTCTGCTTTTCAATAAAGCAAAAGTTTAGAAGCCCATGAAATCCCATTTATCTGCACAGAGCTATAGATTCCTGAATCACTGACTGGAAAAATAAGAGAGTTGCTTGATAGGTTGTAGTGACCTACCAATAATGGACTTTAAATGGATACAAAAATGATTGACCTTTCCACCTTGTGACGCCACAGGCCTCTAAAACACACAGTGAAAAATAGATTTTTATTTTTACTTTTTTCAAAAGGAACAGTTAACGAAAAGGTATCAAAGCCTACATAACATCCAAATTATAATTTGGATGCAAATCAAACAAGCAATTTAATTAAGAGCCTGCTAATTGGTACAATGCTCTTCGGCTGAAAATGCTTTAGTTTGAAAGATGATTTTAGTCCCTTGGGTATTTGTTTATACATTGCTCTGTTTACATTTTATCTTTTGTTTCTTATAAAATCCTTGTAGCTGGGACTCCAGAACACAGCCCAGGCTGCATCCCAAAGACGCCCAGGAAAGATAGTGCTGTGACAACTTGCCTGATGCCACTAGCCAGGAGCTATCTGTCTTTCTAATCTAAGCAGTCAATGCCCTCTTCAAAAGCAGATTACTAGGGAAAAAATAAATTAAGGAAAAAAAAAAAAAGAAGCGTACCTTTGTATGACATTGATGAATAACTCTTTAAATGTGGCTGAAACCACCCTTGAAATTCCTAAGGCCTTTCAAGTTCAGCTCCACAAACAAAACTATTATTATTTTTACATACCATATGACTGCCAATATTCAACCTACAGAGAGAGCATAAAGTATTTTCTACTGGCTCATCAACAAACAAACAAAAAAATAAGAGGTAAAATTATATCCTCATACCCCTGATCAAGGCATTGTCCTGCAGCAGAGGACAGTATTCACTACAGATACAGCTAGAGGAGCCTAGTCTTCTGTCCCTTAATTTATCATCTACAGCTCTATGTCATTTTTTTTTTTTTTTTTTTTTTTTTGTAAGTCAAAGCATTTTCAGCTCTCAGGATGGAAAGAGAAACAGTTATACAGTAAACTGAAAGTACGGGATCCCCAACTCTGGATTGCTTTTCTCTTCTGGGAGCAAACCCAGTATAAGTTAAATCTGCTTGAGATTTGAGTAGTGTTTAATGATAAGACAATATACATTTTGGAGCATCTGGACAGTGCCTCTGGTTGCCTGAAGAATGTGCAAATTTGGTCACGTCTGGTGCTGGGAGCTGAGGTGGAAGGAGATGCACAAACTCCTTGTCTATATCTTAGATGGGAGAGAAAGTGCTGCCCTCCAGCTCTGCGATCCCAGGCAGGCTGCGGGGCAGCAGACCTGGTGAGGAAGAGTACTCTTCTCCCAGGTGCTTCTATTGGTGAAGGCCACTAGAAGATAAGTTTAAATCACGTCACTAGCTTGGATCATTTCTTGCTCTTCATTAAATACCTTTTTTTTTTTCCTCTTGTAAAAGCCTGATCTGACAACATACCCCACAGACCCCAAGAACACAACAATAACGGCAAGTATGCCAAATTCTCAGCTGGAGCAAAAAGCCCCATCGTTCCACGTGCAGCAGAGGAGCTCCCCCCATTTATGCTGACAAGGGACTGGCTTCAGTTGTCTGGCACTGCCAAGAGAATAGTCACTTCACCCAAAAATAAAGCCATGTGTTGTCCAAGAGCAGAAAGGTAGCTATGCCTGCCCTAGCCACTGGGATAATAAACCCCAAATGGACTACCACTTCATCTGCTACTATTTCTTTCAGCTATTTATTTGGCAGACTGTTAATAATATACAGGGCATCAATAGCCAGTGAAAGCACATGCATAATATTCTATGCTGCCCATGATCCAAGGTAATTTGCATGTTTACAGGTAACACTGATCAAAAAAAGTTCTCTCCTTTGTTTGTCACTCCCTGTGTTTAACCAAATTCTTGCACCTTTTCTCCTCAGTTATAAAAGCACGAGAGCCAAACCAGAAGATCCTATCTAGAGCACATTAGCTCGGTGCCTTCTAAGGGAGCCCAAAAAGAGCATCAGATGGCAAACAGATATAGCTCAGCTCCTGCACCCGCTCTCTTCCACAGGCACGGTGTTTTGCAACACTGTGAGAAATGCTTGCTGTAGGAGAAATTCCAGCAATCCTTTTTTTTTTTTTTTTTAAAGAAAAAAAAACCAACACAAAAATATTCCCTGCACATCAGGTAAACCTTTAAATGAGCATGTCTTTCTGCCCTTCTCCCCAGCACTCGTGTAGCCTGGATTGTTTTTCCCTTCTTAAGATCTAGCAGCTATTGGTTGCACAGCTTATGCTTTAATTTCCAGAGCAAATGGACCACAGATGCTATGTCAATATAGACATGAGACTAATACAGCCGGTTGCCAGTTTGGGCTCTCCGCCAAGTGATGGAATCACCACTTGTGTTAACGTAAGCCCTCTGGCAATTCGTCACCCTGGCGCTATCCCAGATTCCTCCGACTTGACAAGCGGCTGCAGATTTTGATAGCGGCGCAGCAAAGCTGGGCTCTGTCTCCTGGTCATGTCTCCTCATTCCATCACACAAAACCCAGAGCAGCAATACTGTATTCATATTGGAAGGAGAAAAGAACAGCAGTTAATTAAAGGCAGGAACGTTGTTTCTTGCTGTTTGCCACAGCATGGGTAACCAGCCGTTCTCACTCTCCTGGCAATTCCCAGCAAAAGCCTCCCAAAGCGGAGCTCTGAGTGACCAGACACCTGAAAGTGTGACTGCCAAGCTTCAACCCTGTTGAACAAAAATTGCTTCTAATGTGTTAACTGTCTGGAAGAGACCCCAGAAGATGGGCAGATCAGCAAGCCTCCAGCAGCTCTCAAGCAGAAGCGATCAATGGCTAGCTCATATGCTCAGAGGACCACAATCAAATGTCATTATTTGTGAGGTTCTACTTGACTTCACATCCCCCTTGCAGAAAAGGCTTTATCGATCCCTTCACGTTGAGGAGAAGGGCAATCAGACAGACTGCAGCAGGAATAACCCCTTTGGCATTTTACAATAAAACAATAGGGTCTTCTGGCAAGCACCTACACCAATCATTTAAAGACACAGAAGCTCTCGTGAAAAACCGCTGAAGACTACTAAGAAGGTACTAAGCTGACAGCAGAAAGGTTGATGTTATCAGCCTCTCTCCAATGAACCAAAGGGCGTTTTCCACATTTTTTTCTTAATTATTTTACCCCCTTCTTGCATCACTGCTCTCGGAGAGCACAAGAGCTATTCTCTGCTGGACAGTCTCTGTGGCAGGCAGAGAGAAGGAAATTTCCTTTCTCCTGATAGCACATACTCCTGCCTCCTCTACATGGCATTAAATTAGGGAATTCCTGAAGGACTTGCTACCTGCTCACACAGATCCATAGAGAATACCCATCTTTTCCCTTTTCAGACCTCTCCTTCCAAACAAGGAAGATGAAATGTACCTCTCCCTTCAATCCAGCGGACAAAATAATTCCCAACACTGCAGACTATGAATGTTCATGTTTCAAGAACAGGAAGGTGTGACTGTGGGCACCAGTAGCAATAAAACAGAAATGCCAAGTTTGCCTGTATTATTCATCACACGCTCTGCAATCCAGTTCAAATTTAGTAATGAACAAGAACAATTTACAGGCTGTAAGAATGGATGATGAGAGCAACGAGAACAGCATTTTACAGGATGCTTCCAGTAAAAGTCTTGTGTGGCTTTTGCTGTGCAGGAGAGGAGCTTCCCAGGTTTACCCTTAGAGTTCTTATTTCTGCTCCAACACACAACTCACTTTTGTGGCTGTTTTTATTACTTCTTCTTGTAGCAAAAATCAGCAATGTTGTCAATGATGGTGGAAGAGCTCATGCACTGATATCCACCAGTCCTAGAGCTATAGGGACTCAGGGCTTGTGCAGGGTGAAGATTTGTCTCCTTCTACCAAACTATTTAAAAAGCTTTAACTATTTAAAAATACAAACACATTTTTCAAGTAAAGTTTCCTTGCATCCACCTCTGTCCCATTTATCACTTATTAAATGTCAGGTATGTCAAATTATGTAAACATGAGCCACCTGTATGAAAGGAGACAGAAGCCAGGTAAACAGACCCAAATAAGCATCCTATGTGATCTACAGGAAAGATGTCCCACAGGGCACTGACTCTCATTTGCTTCCGCTGAGTGAGCCTTCCCTTTACACTTCCAAGAGACTAACCATTCAGGAATGCAAGTTTCTAAGTAATCAAGTTAAGGCAGCAGAAAAGATAGCATCAAGGTATCCTCCCCAGCACTGAGAAAGACTACAAGAGTTCATGAGAGGAGTCAGACTGGAAAAAAAAATACACAAACAAAAATTAGGAAGAACAGAACAGCACACTCCAGCTTTGTGAAAGAAAATTTTAATCCCAGGCCATGAGGGCAGAAGATGCAGACCAGTAAGGACACATTAATGTCATGGGAGCCTAAGACGACTGCAAACTTGTGTACTGCTTGCATGGGGTCTTTCCAATGTAAATATTCCAGCTCCCATACAGAGAGAAGCATTCATATCCCTGTTATGCTTTCCTAGGCTTTGCTTTCTGTAAGTTGCTTCTCTCCAATACATTTTTATTTGTATATACATACTTTATTACTTAACTAACTTATACCACACTCGAAGGCATAGCTTTCCAGCTTAGAGGCCAAAATCGCACACATTCTTTTTAGTTAATCCTGAAAGACCTGGTAGTTCTAAACAGACCAAGGACACGCACTAATTTCACATTTTCCAACATCAACATGAAAACGAGGTTCTGGCTGCTTTAATAGTATAATCTCATCTAAAAGTCCAACAAAAAAGCACAAAGTGTGGGTTAAAAACAGTGCAAGTTTTCTATATCAATGATTTCCCACACTGCCAACTAACAAGGGGATTTGAAAATGAAAAGAGGTTTGGCTACTTATCTGTCACAATAATGAGATACTCAACTACCCATAAAACAAACCTCTTAAAAATTTGCAGACAGCTGTTCTGATACATTTGGCCAACTTCAGACCTCTTTCAAATGGGTAGCACGTCAACCAGATAATGTCTGTTTATTCCAGGTCTGTGTTTGGACCTTCACACTGAAAGAGTTTCACATTTGACAATCTAATAAATCATCACATTGGATTCACAATAAGGTAGGAACCCAGGCAAAAGATCATATGATTAACAAAGCCTCGTTAGCTGAAGTTGTACCAGGAAGGCAAATCAAACTTATTGAACAGTGAATCTGCTGACAGTCAGAATTCCTAATGCCACACACGTGCATGTAAACATTTAAATATGTTTGGTAAATGAAATTAGCAAACCGATTGGCCTTTTGATACTGGCAGCAAAACTGTAGTTCAGTATGAACACAGCTGAAAACATCACTCACTGAAAGAGGCAACTGTATCCTAAGGTGAGTATATAAAACTCCTAAAACTCAGAACTATGGAACTGTTCTGCATTCTGATTTATTTCTGTTTTTAACCTTGCAAGGCTTGTAATTAATGACTTGAGGACATGAGGAGAATTGGAACAAATTTCAGCCTCAGCTTCCTCTGCATGTTGTTAATGGCTAGTCTGTCCACTAATGTGCTCCAATTTTACCCACATCAACCACATGTGATACAAGCTGCAGGAAAGCAAGTGAATTTTTAATAATCTCTCTGATGTACAGTATAATTGCTGACTTTTATCAGACAGTAGTTAAACAAAGACTTAGAAAGAAATAAATATTCCTTAATTGCACAACTGCCATTGCTCGCAGTAGGAGAGTCTTCGAAATGAGTAACTGGTCCCCATTATCACAGCTACACACATATTCAGACATGTACAAATAAGGTGAGATCAATGTTGATGTTTATTTATTTCCCAACTAAGTATGTAAGTGTGCGTATGTGCTTATATTACAATGGAGAGCAATTATTCATGTGTGACATTATCTTCCACGCACATGGGAAAAACATGCCTCTGAGCCCATGCATGTACTCACACACACATACATACAAGCTCCCAGAGTCTCTCACACGGGGAAAAATCCTGCACGCTGTGCCACGTGTAATATATGGGTTTTATTTGCATACTAACCTAGACAAATACATTATCTCATTTTAGCTGTGGAGAATTAGCATTGAGACAGAGCATGCAATGCATTTCTGGAGCCAACTTTCCTTTCCTTCTTACCCTGTGTAAAACAGAAACTTTGACTCCTGGAGCATTACAGTCTTTAAAATAAAAAAAAAAAAGCAACACCGTATTTGCAGCCCTGAATGTAAATTACTCCCTTGGAGCTGACGCTTTCTTCTACCCCCAGGACATCCCAGTGAAAGAAATCCTGCACTTTTACATCCACAAATGTCACCAGAACTTATTTCTGCACCTGTGATGCCTTGAGGACTCACCATAAGTTAAAAGAAAAAAAAAAAAAAGACATAAAAAAATAAATCATACAAACAGTCCCTCCCCAACGCCAGCCTGCTGTCAAAATTGCTGAGAGGTGTGCCATAATGCATTTAGTTCATGTCTAAGGGTATAATCAGCAAGGCACATGTGTGAACCTGTCATTCAAGAAATGCCCCAGAGTTTAGTACCCAAGTCTGAGGCAAGAAAGACACAAAGGAAGAAAAAATAATAGTGCTTAACATCCCATTGTGAGAAGATCAGCCAGGAAATTACAAAAGCTGTGTTTATTTGGTAAATATAATGTTTTACATCTTATAGAGTGATATGGGCTTGCAAAAGTGCTGATAATAGATTAAACACATGTACTCTACTGTTTTCAACAACTGTAGTTCCTTCCACTGTGTGATTCCTACAGCTTTCCTTTTCAAGAAAGAAAAACCAACACACCAACAAACCCACCCCTTTTCCATTTAGACAGCTCAGGGCACCAGGTCTTTTGCACTAGATATTGTGAGATCAATCTGGCATCAGACTCCAGACTTTGTAGGGGTACACATGAAAACTTAGAATTCAGCAGAGAAAGAAGGGGCATTAAATGCTGATTAAAGGAAGCACCCTCAAATCATCTTGGATTTTGTTTATTTTCCTCTGCTTGTCTCTGATTTCAGTAGAGGGGTGTTGTGATGCAGTCCTTTTAAATTTTGCAGTTGTGAATAAAAGGCTGGCTTTCAAGTGCACAGTGACATTCCCCAATTTAAAATTCTGTTTTAAAGGATTATTTTTCCCCAGGAGAATGAATGATACCAGGGTGCAGGTCAGTGTCCTGTTACCTTGCTGTACTCCTCCCAGGAGTTGCTCCAGGTCCAGTAGTGAGCCTTGTAAAGCCCGACCCTCACTGCCATCATCTCGTTGCCACGATAATAGAATATGGGCCTGAGAAGGAGAGCAAAGCTGCATGAGAAACACCAACACATCAGGCCCAGGCAGCCATTGCCACAGCAGCCACGCTGATAAGGCAGACAAACATTTCAATGGCGTCTGACTTCCGATTTGGCTATCAGTCAGAAACAGGCTGCCTCCTAATAGTCTCCACTGCAAGGTTTTCAATTAACATTTTTTAAAGTGTTCATCAAGTTGAGAGCTCACACGGCGCAAAAAATGAAACATTATACAGCTTGGCTGCCAGTGATTGTTAATCCTTGAACTATCAGACCCTGTTATTTCCTATAGAGCGTGCCGATTTAAACACCAAATGTCTCAGAAGTGGTGTGTGTGTGCGCACGAGAGAGAAAGGGGGATTCACAGACTATGTGATGCTCAGCCTCCTCGTTACAGCAGCACTAAGCTATGGGCTATATTAGTGTCACATGGACAGGGTGGTCCAGGACACCAGGTGCTCGCCTGTGCTGGATGACATCTCAGAAAAACTCCAAATGGAGAAATCTGGCAGCCAGACATGCTTTATTTTTAACTTCTGTTCATTTTTTCCCTCAAAACCGTCCTTTGCATCATCTAAACATACCACTGAAAACTGCATTCCCCACCCCCCCACCCCCCGGAGGTTGTCCTAATTAAAAATGCACACTCATTGAAAACCCACACTACTTGGAGCATTTGGTCTGAATCTGGGTGTACCCTGGGCATCCCAGCAAGGTTTCTGTCAGTTTCCCCAATACCATGGTCCAATTTTTTGAGTACAAATCAGTACAAAATTTTACAGAAAGAGACTATCTGCAGGAGAGAGGTTTGATTTGTTGGTGCAACTCGTCACACAAGGGCATCAGACTTAGTCAGCTCTTCTCTCCAGTTGTTTCAAGCTGCTGACAGGGTGAGAACATGAAGCCGTTTATCACTATCGGTAGGGTACATACATCTTTGTCTTTCATCCAGAGATACCACTTCGCAAAACCTACTCCAGTGATGCCACCTTGAAAAAACAGTCCCTAAATACAATAAGATTAAAATCTCCACATCTGAATGTCAGGAGTAGCCTTAGATCTCTTATTTCAAAATTCTAGCCTCCCCTGCAGGTTCCTTGCACAAACAATGAGTCTTTCTCCTTTGTCACCAAGAACTGCCTGTGAACAAAGGGGACACTTGCTGCCAGCAGTGCCTACTCCTGCATCCTTAACGCACCTGGTGAATAAAGGCAGCTTGAGAGATCTGCCAAAATGCAGATCCTGATCTAAACCAGTCCCATTAACAAAATAAAGAGCCCAAACAAATATACCACAAAATACACCAGTCTCCTTTTTACTGGCAGTAACACTCACTATTTGACAAGCTCTTATGTGCCCCTTTGAGTGAAGCTGTAGGGTTAGGTTTTTGCTTTTAGTAAAAAATAATAAAAATATATTTTCCATCTTTGAAAGAAGATTACAGCTTATATTCAAAATTATGCTACTACTGTTTTTTTTTTCCCTATTCATCTTTTCCTTTTTGAGCTTAAAAGAATATGACAACTGCATCACGTCCAAGGTCTTTGGGGGCTGTAGGAACTGTGACTTCATCAGGTCTAGGGGAAAAAAAGGATTAAAAAACAAGAAGAAAAAAAGAAAAAAAAAAAGAAAAGAGGGGAAATGACAATGAAAAAAAAAGAAGGAAAAAAATAGCCACAATGTGAAATGAGTGATTGTTATTATAACACAACCAGTACCAGTTCCAAGGGGTTGGTGACAGCAATGAAATTCTCTTTTAAAACAACAAAGCAACTTTACAAACTTTCAGAAGTAAAGATGGGATAAGCTGTGTTTGAGGAACCTAAAGCACCTCATGTCAGCCACTGGCTGAGCTCTCAGGTAATACCGTACTCAATGCTTTTGCTTAACAGGCACAAAAGCAATTTTATGGAAGACAGGCTTACATCCAACACAGAAAAGAAGTGAAATATGTTTTCTGTGTGTATATTTCCTTGCTACCTCACATACAAAGAGTATGTTTGTATTTAGATTTCCTGGGCTGCCAAATTCCTCATCAAAATCACAACTACAAGACTTCTCCTGATCTCCAACCCTTCCATCGAGAGCTCCAAGGATATTTATTGTCAGATCTTAGTGCTTGTACCCAACAGCTGGCAGCACCCCTTCTGTGCCCTAAAAGATCCCAGGTCTTTAATCCAAATCTACTCTTGCAAAAGCTTCCACAGAAACAACGCCTTGGGAGGAGGTGCTCATCCACAGCAGCCCAGCCTTCGCTCCCCAACATCTCTCAAGCAGGGTCTATAAAGACCCAGCATACACTCTTGGATATTTTTCCAGTAATAAATAATGTATTCTCCTCTACCCAGGCTACAGTTCTCAGGCTTTTATCTCCCCTATTGCCATATGTTGTTCCAGGGATCCCCGCTAACCCCCTGACGTTTTCATCTGTCCCCAGACTCCACTGTACAGCAACATGCCACATGTCAGGAAACCCCACCTCTCTACCAGAGAATTAGCACATAGTGTAAAGCTCTGGTGCTACCCCACCTCACTGAGCAGAAGCAAAGACGCATCAATTCAGTTTATAAAAATATCGCCATAAACTTGATTCAAAAAAATAACCCACAATTTGGCATCACTTCACTTCGGAGGCAAGAGTCGGAGCTCTGGGCTCATAACTAACCTGTCAATTAGCTTGCCCTGCAAGATGGCAGGTAAAAGGTCGATGCCATCAATCTGTCTGTCACTGGGAGGCTGCAGTCCCGCCAGGGAGAGGCTGGTAGTGAAGAGATCCATCACGTTGCCCAGCTGATGACTGACCTGAAAAATCAACAGAAACACATTTGCAAAAAGACCTTCAGTAAAAGCCAAAACAAAACAGGCTGGTTTCCAGAACAGAACTATCGCTTCCTGAACCTGCTTCTCTGCTAAGCATCTTATGAGACTATGTCCCTTTATGGTGCTGCAATCATGAGCAAACCTCCTACCAAAATAATAAAGGAGATGAAGCAAATGCAAATGCTTCCCAAAAATGAAAAATTATGGATTGTTTTTTAATTTTCCTCTTTTTCTTCTCACTTCTCTATGCACGCACTTTACAGGAGCATGTTTTCACAGAGCTCAACTTCATTTAGCAAATATTAAGTCACTTGTAGATTGAAAAATCAGCACTACACCAAGAAAAACACCAGTCCTTGATTTGTTCCCTCCCCAGGTCTTCTCTGGAGTCCAGAATACCCTAAAAGAGCTCCCAGAAAGCACAATAATAGATGGATAATAACAAAAAGAGCCCAATTACTTAATCTGCAAACGATTTCCAACAATTCAAGAACTGTAAAGTTGTGGTATTTTTAGTATATATTTTAATAAGGGAGAAAAACATCTGGTTTTGGCTCCAATGGAGATGTGCAAGCTTCTTTCCCACCCCCACTTCTCTTGCTTCCCCCACCCCACCCCCTTCCTTAACTGGAAGCCGTACTTATCTCTCTGGTCTTAATAATTTATATTTTAAAAATCTAAAAAGTCTGTTCTGACTGATTCTTTCTGAATCTTTGCTCCGATCCTCCTCGTGGCATGCTACAGTTATCTGCTGTAGGATGTTTAATTAGCCAGCGACACACTAAACTGAAGCAGATACATTCAAATCAAAAGCAAGACTGTTTTGCAGCAGCACAAGATGTGACATGAAAGGAGCCTTTTGAGCCGCACCACTTGCTCGGAGACAAGAAGCCATCGGATACAAGCCCACATCTGTAAGTACAGAAGCACTTTCTGACCGAAATCCAAGTCCTAGCAGCAGCCCTGCAATTGTCAGCGTGAACATTATGATGCTGGGACTATCAAAGACTTTTTATCTCTGAGTCCTCTTTTTAGTCATAAACAGACCCCCCAGCCTGCAAGCTGACACTGATTATTTAAATATGACAACAAACGATTACATCATAAATGAATTTTTGCAAAACGCTAGTTCTAGGAAAAAAAAATGAAGGGAAAAATGCTATTTTTGCTGGGACACTAAGCCTTTTCTTAAGAGATGGGGCTGAAAAAAAAGTCAACACAAAGGCAGAATTAACAACTTTAAAAAAAAAAAAGAAACTGGAGAAAGCAACATGCAGGGGGCTGATTACAAGTTTAACGTTACAATATCACATCACTTGATTACAGTAATTTCAATTTTTAATGGCTTCCATTCATCAAAAGGTGTTGGCAGGAACACGTATTAAAGCTGCATACAAGAACACTTCCACGGCTCTTAAGATGAGGAGATCAAAGTGCAAAGCTCTAAGCACAAGAGGGGGCCTGACCATGGAAACCCTTGTCCAGGAAAGCAGTTGGATCAGTTGACCAAGAGCAACAGATCTTGCAGAAGGTCTTGGATGTTGGAGGTTAAGCCTTATTTGTGGATATTTCCGCAGGAGGGGGGCTGAAAGAGGATGTGCTCAAGCTGTCCTCGTAGGCAGTGACAAATAAGAGATGAGCCCACAAATCCCTCACAAAAAGCAGCTGTATACATGAACCTCCCTCTCTAAGGATAAGGATCTTCTCATATACACACAGAATAGAGCCCTCTGATGGGGTAACACTGCTTCTTGCTCTCCTCAGGGCCATTTGGCAAACACAGAACCAAAGGTGACCACGTCCTTCACAGGTTTAGCTGTGGCAGACAGTGCTCTGTGCTCCTTGGACTGCCACATCACAAGGCACTTCTCTGGTCTCAGATGTGCACTCAAAAAGGGCCAACATTAAAAAAAAAAAACAAAACAAAACAAACCAAACCATTAGCTCTCACCTTAAAGAGCTGGGCAGCCTCATAAGCCACTGGTGTTGGGAACGCTGCACGCCCTCTGAAGTCAGAGGGGATTACAAGTCCTCAGCATCTCAACAAAGATGCTCAGTCCCTTGTAGGCTCATCTGCTGGTTAATTTACCCTGAGCGTGCCTTCAGAGAGCTGCAGGGTCAGCAGAACACCATATGCAGAGCTCGGCGTCTAATAAAGAAGAGATCTGGCACACGCCTGCTCCCTGACTACTGCTATGTCAGGAGCAGGCAGGCAAACTGAGTCTGAGAAAATCTGAGACTTCTTGTAATTAGGTCTCTCTTGATTTATAAGGCAAATCCAAAAGTCACTTTTCTTGTGGCTCTACTCCCTTGCCTCAATCTTTTGATAACAGGCAGCAAGAGGCAATTGCTGACCTGAGACTCGTGCCTCTAATATCACCTAATTTATACATTGCGCTGTGACAATCCTGTGGGGCCACCATGGTCTTCTTGTACTGGCCCTTATTAACCATAACCAGATGTAGATGACTCTCTTTAATCATCAAATTACGTTTCTGGTCTCAGACAACATTTTTCCATGAAGCAGAGAAAACTTCTTAAGGAAATTAAATGCCCATGCCATAGCCACTTGGATTTATCTGTGCTCTGCAGCACCACATTGAAGAAGCGGGGGAAAAAAAAGGTTAATATTTATATAAAACTTTGAAGTATTTTCAGAGAAAAATAAAAAAATTACCATTTTCTCCTGTCAACAGTGCTCTTTCATTCTAGTTGCCTTTCCCATTTTATTTTTTTTTTTAAGAAAAGAAAAAGAAAAATCCAGAGAGGGCAAGAGCCCAGAGAAAATAAATAATATATAAAAAAGAGTGAGATCAGATATTGCTCGTATCAGTGAGAAACAGCCAGTATTACGCACGTAAGAACGGATTTTTCCCCCCTCCTTTCCCCCCTTCTTTTTAATAAACTCTCAGTATACACATAACGTCTTTAAGAAAATGAAATCCTTTTGCTGTGGGCCACGTCGCTAGAAGAAATAGTCACCACTACTGTTATCAGTGCTTTCAAGCTTTAACTCTGAATCAAAGGCGACAATTAATAAAGTCGCCCCCGCCAGGAATGGAAAGGAGGAAAGCTAAATATTTGAAACTGGGTGAACAAATGTCAGGGTGTTTTTAAATAAAATCCTTTTACAGTTATCACAGCGAGCAGACCTGATATCCCTGTCTAATTCAATTTCAATTTGCGCCCCATGGGAGATAGTGAAGAAAAGGTTGCAATGCTGTCTTTGGGTTGATATGTTCTTTTCTCCTTCAGGAAGCAGACACGAGAGAGGAAGGGGAGGAGGGTGAGGGAAAAGAGGGAGAGGAGGAGGATTCAAACACCAACAGAATATGATTTATTTTTTTTTTCCCAGCTGGATCCTTCCAGAAGGCAGATGTGATGTGGGGAATGTTGAAATGCTGATTTGTTGTGAATTCACCTGGAAAACGTAGCTGAGGAGGAAACTGCAGAAAGGCTGTTTGTATGTGAATATTCCTGATGGGGGACCAGAATTAACTGAATGTTGATGCCAAGAGCAACACGCACTACCGACGCATCCTTCTCCCCCAAAAATCTGCAAATCAGCCAACTGCGCCAATTATCCTAACCTCTATCAATATCTTGTCAAGTGTTCACAATCCTGTCACCTAACTTCTTTTGTTTAAATAAAAAGGTACTCGTTTATTTCAGCAAACAAATGCATCCTTTAACAGAAACAAAAAAAAAAAAAACAACCAAACACTCTATGTATCAATAAGATTAATAAACTGCCAGATCTCATCAGCATAACGACCCTTCCACCCAGTAACTGGATTTCACGGGCCAGAGACACAAGTCCTCTTTTTCCAGCTGCAGTTGTGCCAACTGAAATGGTCGTTGGCCTTCTGCCTGCTCCTTAAAATGTCCAGAGCTGGGAAAGATCAACCATTGCACAGGGAGCCACCCCAGCACAGCAAGGAGGAGCTGACCCTTCAGCTTTGTGCTTGCTACTCCTAAGCTCTTTGCTTCCAGCCTGGTCCAGTGCTCCCAAGCCTTTGCTCTTTCTTTTCAAACAAGTTGAAGGAAACAACGAGAGACTTTCAAGCAGTTTTCCCACATTTTACAGTTTCCTGAACTACAGAGAATCGACGCTGACTAGTTTCAACTTGTGGTCAAGAAGGCATTCAAGCTACAGACTCTGCAAAATACAGAAAAGAAGCCAAAAATGTACTAGCAAACATGTGTCTCTTTACTATGTCTGCAAAATAGGCGATTATGAAGCAGTAACTACAGGGACCCTGCAGGCCAATGTAGAGTGAGCTGTGTTACACAAGCAATACCAAACCTCTCACCTGCGGTCAGTGCTGCTGTGGTACCAGTGCTGGAGCCTCGATGGCAAGAATACAAGCAGAAAAGACATATAAGCAAATATGTGATAGCTACTTATTAACAGCATTGTGTGTGGGCGTCTAACCCAGAGGAAAACAGCATATTCTGGGGACAGAGTTCAGAACAGGCCTCTCAAGGTACCCGAGTGGAGTCCTGGAGGACATCTGGGTGGGTAACACCTGCACACGCAGACACTTGGCAGCAGCATCATCAACTGGAGCCCAGGGTAGGAAGGATTTAAAGTCAAGCACGTGCTTAAGTGCCAAGGATGGTGTCAGTGGTGGTGGAGGAGGAGATTTTTACGCACATACCCACCCAATAAGCCTTCAGCACACTCTCAGCTCCCTGAGCACGCGTGGACTCATGATAGTACAGCATCAGTCAGTCCACCCCTCTGTGCAAACACGTTAATTCTGCACAGAGATGACTGTTCACAGGAATTCAAACAGCAGCTTCAATTGTGGCCTCAAGCAGGAAGCCATGCGTCACACCAGGCTACAGAGAATGCTTTGCACCACGTAAAGCTTCGCTGCTGCACTACATGCAAAAGACTACCTGAGAGAGGGGCATCAGCCACTTGCAGTTAGAAAAGAAGCCGGCACAATGATTTCTCTACTCATGTTCTTAATTATCCTCAGAGTAACTACAATGGAAAGAATTTTTAAATTTGGTATTTACTTGTCCCCATTTATAATGCATGTTTACTTTTAGCACATTATTCAGTTTGGACATGGAAAACAAAACAGTCAGCTTCAGTTTCATGTTCTCGTATGCTAGCCCAAGGCTGTTTAACTTGGCTTATAAAGGCTTCATGGAAATGTTTAAATTTAAACAAAAAGACTGTTTTCATTTCAAATTAAAAAAAATAATAAAACATCCCTAGTAGGTTTTGTGAACTCTTTAAAAATGAAACCAAACTACCCTCCTGCCCTCAGCTGCAGATCTAAGCTATCTGATGGCTTCCTCCTAAATGTAAATAATGAATTATCATCATCCCAACTCAATTAAACCACTGAAAAAGAATGTAACTTAGAAAAAAATGTTTTATTTATTAATAGCTTGCAGTCTCAAGAACAGTGCCCAGTTAACGAAGTATCACTTTCTTTAGGGATGAGAGATGTTCACAAAGGGGAGGGAATCTGTATTATGTACCGTGCACCCTGCCTGTAGAAGAATTGATTGCATCTTTCTTTAATGAGAACTGGGACAAAAGAGGCTGGTAGTGCCACTGGAGGATTATTTTGAAGTGATCATATCTGAATTTGCATGCAGCCAGGAAAGAGCAATAGTCTGATATCTAGACCTCCCCTAGCGGAACTTTTATCAAACATGAAAGGGAGAGCCATAAGGGTCAAATCACTTGATACTTCAGGGCACAGAGAGCGTGTGTGGGCAACACAGTCCTGCTCTAGACTGGGACGTGCATTAGCAATGTGTCTTTATACTCCAACCTACTGAAAATACTGTGGTCCAAAAGACTTAAGGGTTTAAATAAAGCAGGAAGACAAAAAGACCAGACCGCTTGGTGCTCACAGAAGTGTTGATCATAGACACTCTAGACGCAAATTTGCAATAACAAACAGCAATGGCATTGCTCTCTAGGGGCAGCATTCAGCTCCTTATTTAAACAGGCGTCTGGAGTGACATGGGCATGTTAGATGTCTGATCCAAAGGCCACTGAGCCCAGCACAAACCATTCCATTCACTTCAGTCCACTTAAGACTGATCAGAATTCTTAAAAGCAGATACTCACTCCTCCTGCAGGTATGTGTCCGGGCCACCAAGCAATAGCTGGCTCTCTCATGCCACCTTCAAAGGTGGTTTGTTTGCCACACAGAAAACGACCATTGCTTCCTCCTAGAGAGAGAAACGAAGCCATAAAAGCCGCAATATATGAACTCCATATTTCAATGGGACACTGTCAACTAGAAATTTTTTAGGCTAGTTTTAAATTAATTTTCATTTCTGCATGAATGCTTCTTCAAATAACATATCCAGAGTTGCTTTGGTGGGGGTTTTTGTTCTCGCTTTGTTTGGGTTTGTGTTGTTTGGGGTTTTTTTATATCTCTTTATGATGAAAGTTTAGGAGTGTCATTTCAGGTCAGGGAGAAAATGACAGTTAAACACAACTTGCTATCAAGCAAATGAAGAAAAAAGACAAAACCCACACAAATAGAAAATAACTGCGCCGGCATTTTCCTCCCCTTTAAGGATGTTAACTGCTGTTTGTAACTAAAGGAAATCTGACGCTTTCAGGCAGAAAGAGTGTTTTATTCATAATCCCTTTAAAGTATCAGAGCGCTATTAGATGCAGATATGAGAATAAGAAGAATAATCACACATTCCCTAAATGTTCACTCTGAGAGAAAGCAAGTGTGTTGCAGGAATGTCTGGAGTTTTAACCCAGCCTTGTAGCTAAGCTTGCTGAGGAACAAACAGGGATGTCCTGTGACTGATTCCAGGTCACACAGTCAAACACAGCGGCTCAGCTGAAATCAGAACTCAGGATACTCCCTGCAATGTGGTTTAATAACCACGAGACAGCCTGCCTCCACACAGAAGAGAGTGTGTTATAAAATCAATTTGCAATGACTCTGTTCGAGAGAATTATTTAAACAAAAGAAAACTCGTGAAGTAACAAAAATATTTTCTTTTTGCGATTTGTCACGAGAGCTACAGAAGGATGATCTCTTGAACTCTCTGTAATCACTCAGAAAGCTCACATATGCATTTGGCAGACAGAGAGAAAACACCATGCTAAGTTATTGTGCCTGGTCCTAAATAAAATAAAAAATATTCACCCCCTGACAGTGGAGCGCTAAGTGGAAATGCACACAGGTGAACAACCAGACGGAGTTTGGGCAAAAGTCCATTTAGCCAAGAGTATCTCCTCCAATAGTGACCAGAAGCAATGAATATAAGCTAACTCTAAACATAAATGCTCTGAATTTTGAGGCTTCTCCTAGTTACAGAAGGGAAAACCCCAGGAATAGGTCTCTTTACACCTACACTCCCCAAAAGGGAGACATAAGCCTTGATTTCACAACCACAGTCCAGGTCTATTCATCTGAGACTCACCTTGTTTAGGAGCCGAAATAAGAGCAGCCCCATTATCAGAGGTGAAAAACACAAAAGTGTCCTCACTGATACCCAGCTTCTGAAGATGTTTTAGGATTTTTCCAATACTATCATCAATTTCTCGCACAGCATCCCCATATCTACAGCAGAAGTAGATGCAAAAATATTAAAGGCAGCCAAAGAGAAAAAGTGTCGTACAGCATAATGCATTGCCTCAGCCACAATGCTTTAGTAGACATTAATTTATACCTGTGCTGCAGAAACACTTCTCTTGTGCATCAGGTACTGCAATAAAGTTTTTCACTGTCACTGCTAAACCTGTGTCACCTGCCTGGACAGAAAAACTTCTCTTGGGTATTACATGTCAGTATTTGTTCCAATGGGAGCCACTCTTGGACAGAGACCAGCAACTGATATAAATTTAGCTATAAAGTTCTCAAATATAGGCAAAGCCGCTCCACCACAGACTTGAATCTAATAGTGTAGTTATGCCTATAGATGCTGGTTTGAAACTGCAATCTCAGAAGCAGGGCTCACAATTATCTACAGAGCTCTTTGCATCCTGTAAATTGAATTTTTCATGCATGCTTTTCTACTTGCTAGTCTGATTTATAGGCTTTTAAAACAGGCACTAATCGTACAAAAGCCTTCCAAAATATCATCTGTGCCACATACAGCACTTCATTACTCACACAACTGGCAAAGGAGCTCAGACTCCCCCCTCTCCCCCATTTTAGTCACCTGATCTTCATTTTGCCTTATAGCAAAATTATTAAAGAACAATCCAAGCAAAGTCTTCACTAACTAATGTATTTCAGCACACATACACTTTTGAGAAATTATCTGTATACTTGGACATAATAAACATCTCTTAGGTTTTCTGTTTCTGCAACACGAGGTATTAATGAAAAAAAAAAAAAAAGACTTACAGTCCTCTCTGACTAGTGCCCAGGAAATGTTTGGAGGCATAAACAGGAGCGTGGGTAGCATCAATTGCCCAGTATAAAAAGAACGGCTGCTGGCTGGCCTGCTGCTTGCTAATAAAATCGAGAGCTTCCTGTAAACAACAATAAAAATGAATTTAACAGAATCATCCTCTGCCATCTAAATCTCTCCAAAAAAAGAAACATAAAGCTACTGAGGCTTAGAATTAAACCAGTACTAAAACGGACAATACCTGCAGGTAGATCTGAGTCAAGTTGGCTTCACCTGTCTTCAGATCAATTTTGAAATCTTCATAATATCTTAAGATAAAATGAATCAGAGAGAAAAAATAATCAATCCTAATAAACATACAACATAAAAGGCCTTCCCCTCCCTCCCTTCCTTACACAAGCAGGTCACTGTTGCTACTCAGCAAATTCTCTTCAGATATTAAAAAGAAAGTCCCTACATTTTTTTCTTGCAGGAGAAAGCAGTGAAATAGCTAGATCCAAATTAATGACTGCAAGATTTGGACAAGCCCGAGCCACCGACTTTTCAATTGTAAGCTATTACTATAGGGGTAGCGTGCTCAAAGATCTTCAACAGAGAGCTGTTTGTTGTGTGAGTAAAATTTGCAGAAGTATGCAACAACTTTCCATGAAATAGAGCAACCCTGGAATCAGAACTTGGGCTGCTTTGTCAAACGTTACATCAGATGTATCCTTAGACACCTATTAAGCAAAGAAGGGTGGGAGGGCAGTCCTCAGGAGAATAACAGCAAGTGCAATAAGATGATAACCAGGCACAAAAGTAAATGGACAAGAATGGCACAGACTGCAGACTTGGGAGCATAGAGTGGCGTTATGAAAACAGACAAAAGGTTATTACAAACAGGAAGAGAAGGAATAAAGAGGTCTTTCAGTACAGAATGGAACCAGCTTCCAAGAGAAGTAGTGGAGTGAAATCACCACAGGAAGCCTTTAGGGCATGACAGGATAAGCAAACATCTCTGGGAGGGAGGCACTGTACAGCAGTCACATCCCTAGGCAGTCAACAAGCAGCTTGCAGGTTGGTCGTGGCACTTACACCTTAATTAATCCTAAGAATCAAACACCTAGTTTCATATTTAACAGGCTTGAACTTTAAATTTAGATGGTAAGGTAGAGGAATCCTACAAAAATCTATTTAGGAGTTCAGGATAAACTTTATTAGGCAGCTTGCTTGCCTAGTCTCTGAGGGACATTAATGCCCTCGAAGTAGGTCTGTATTGTCTCATCTTTAACTGGAAAAGTCAGAGTGCCACAATCACAACTGAGAAGCATCAGGCGCTGCCCAGGCAACAGTGCTTGAGCACCCTTCGCTGCCAGCACTGCTTTCAAAACCTCATCTTCCCCCACGAAGGACTTCCTCACCTAGATGTGAAATTCACATACCTCTTGACAGTTAATCTATACCTTCCTGTTTCTGTCTGCCTCGTGTGTTTTCCCACAAGGCTTTCCCTTCACTCTGTCTTAGTTCCAATGGAAACCACCATCCAGGCTTTGTAAGGCTGGTTATTGGCCATCCCCAGACTAGAGGGAAAGTCTTGCTCAAAAGTATGAGGGCAAAGCAAAAGGTGAGATACTGGCACTGGATGTTGTAGAGACCAGAAATACAAACAGGTTTAGAAAAGAGACAAGACTAGTTCATCAAAGTTAAATCAGTGGCTACTAAAGATCTGGATACGATCTTTGGTTTAGGAAGGTAGACAACCATACAAGAGAAGGACCATTCTATGTAGCTGTCTTCTTATACCCTTTCTATAAGCATTCACTAGAAAAGGTCATCACAGAGTATAACAGATTAAAACAGCCTTGGGCCTGACCCAGAAGGGCTGTTCACGTGTTCCGTGACCTTTTACAAGCATCTTTCCTGCACTGGCTCACTGCTGAACTGCAGGACATTCAGGGCCCTCTGTAGTAAGCATCTCAGATCGAATACGAGGCAGGATGTTCCCGACGCTTGACATGCCACGAGAGTCTTCTGCACAGGGTGAAGTACCTGTAGGTCACTGCTCATTCAGCTGAGCCTGTAACTCTGGTTCTGAAGCAGCTGCTGTTTTTGCCACCCCCTTTTCACTGAAATGGGTTTGCTACGCTAGCACTTATCTCCCCTGTAATGTCAGCAGGGAAAGCAAAGAAAATAACATTACCAGGCAAGCAGTAATTACCTGCCAATCATTTCCCAGTCCCTATACATAGGGATATTGGGGAGCGCTCTGTTATCAAAAGGTCCAAAATGGCAGTTTGGGGATCCAAACCATTCATCAAACCCATGTTTCAAGGGGTGGAACTGGGGCCGGTGGCCCAGATGCCTAGGAGCAAAAGAAACAGCTGAGTTAAAATTCTGCTGCAAAGAAGCAAATAATAATCTCATAAGAATGGCATGCAAGAAAACAATCTTTGCCTAAGAAGAAAAACTTCAAGCATTTTAATCAAATAAATGACTGCAGAGCTTGATCTTTCTCATACTTGTTGCAAGCACATCCATGCGGACTCACTCCACTGCTTACATATACCACATTTTAGTTTACTCTCCAATCTTTGTTTCCCACAATTTCTTTCTACTGGTGTCTTCTCTCATACTGTGCTGATGATCAGTACTGATGGACTACACTGCCCAAAGCCACTGCAAAGATGCACATAATGTTTTACTTAAGGATTCTGATCTACGACAAGTCACTTTTATAACACTAAGCTGTAAAAACACAAGGTAAAGCTCATGAAACGTACCATTATATCTGCATTCCCTTTATGGAATACTCATGCTGCCAAAATGGTACAAAAAGACCCGAATGTAAATGAGAACGAGTTCTTTACGTTCACATGTGAATATAAAACATGTTTAGCTACTCCTGATGACAGCTCTGTTCAACTATGCAGCTTGAAAACTCTCCATCCTTAACTTCAAGATGAACTCCCTCTCTAATCTCCAACTTCTCTACAGTAAATTCTACATTTCCTTCATTTATATTACCTTGAATACACAGAATGTCCATCCTGTCCCAGTCTCTAAAGGACATCTCTGTAGCTTAATGTTTATTCAGTCATTCCAGCTTCCACTCACAAGCCTGCATCTGCAACCTGCCCATTTTGTGCCATCACCCTCTGCATGATTTCTGAACACAAGGGGCATAAAACGCATTACCTGAAGTAAAATGATCCACGGCGCTATTCAGAGCTATTCCAAAATGAGTTATAGCAGAAAATAGTCATCATTCCAGCTATGATCATATCCTGGTGATGTAACTAAAACTGCAAGTCTGACCTGCAGGATTCTACCTCTTCCTCATTCACATACATAGTAATACTAAGCTATTCTGGCTGTTCCTACAACAGGGGACATGAATAAATATTTTGTTCTAAGAAAGTCCTAAGAGAACTTACAGACAAAGAGACTTGAAAAATGCATCAAATAATTACTGAGATGCAGATTATTCTCTCCCTCTCACAATACAAAAATTAGAGATATTTAATTAAATGCAACAAGTTCTAAAACAGTTGGAAAATACTTGACTTGAAAACATATAATTAAACTGTGGAACTTACTGTCACAGGAGATCCTGGAAAGTTTTCAAAAGGGATGTTGAAAGGATATTAAAAAAAACATTTTTCTTTCCAAAGAAAGAAAGATTTTTCTTTCAAATTTTTCAAAGTCCTAAAATTCTATGCTTGACTAGGGTAAGACTCCAATTTAACTATTTTGCATTTCTTTACACCTTTCTTGGAAGCAGGTGGTGTGTACAAATGACAGAGATTGCTACGGTACAGCATCATTCCTTAGTCCTGTCCAGGGTAACAGCCATTGGGTGCACAGCGATAGTGCACCGCACATTCACATTTAGCCTGCTTCTTGCAAACAGCTGCAGGTCCTTCCAGATTTGCCAAATAACTGCCTGGAACCAATCTGTATTTGCATTGTTTATTTCTTTTCCCTGGGTGTATGAATTTACATTTATTAGCACTGAACTGCATCTTATTGCATTCAGCCCACTGATCCGATTCTTCATGGCCACTCTGCTGTTTAGATTTGTGGTAATAAATAATTCACTGTCTTAGGTTAGTTTGCTTTCCTTCAATTTCAGCAGCACTGGTGAATCCAACCACAATTCAAACTCACTCTTGTCTAACTTGTTAACGAAACTGTTAAATAAACTGTATCCCATTACTTCCCTAACCAGTATCCCCCCAATACTGCTCCTGTCCGAAGTCTCTTCATTAACAATTACTCTGTTAATCAAGCAGTACTCCTCCGATGTCTGTGTAGTTTCAAAGTTGCTATTTATGCATTTATTTATTTCAGCACAGTTCCAAACTGTGAATCAACTGTTCAGACATCCACAGGCCCCATGGGATTCCATTACAGCCCACAACTGCATTTGAAATTCAAATGTTATAAATGCACCAGTTTCAACTATTACACTGGTAATTCCACCATGCTCGTTTGATCTGAATATCTTTCAGGCTTTTCGCTTCCTATTCTTTGCAGGCATCACAAAATACTGGTTTTTAGAAATTCTTCTATGTCTTCTACAAAGATTATACTGTATTTCCATTAAAGTCGATGAAGTCGAAGGACAACATGCACAAAGTATTGGATCAGCCCTCTAGGTCTTTTAAAAGACCTGGTATCAACTATCCCAACCAAGCCTATTCCTATCCACCTTGACCTTCTACACTTGACAAACAATTTTCAGTCTAGCCTGGGGGATGTCTGCGGCTCTATTTCTATACCCCGTATTTCTACATGCCTCACCCCACCCTCCAAAAGAAGCTTTCACAATTTAGTCTACTCTATTGACAAAAAACCCAACATATAGCAGGGGCCAAAGATAAAAAGGATGTGGGTGCGCAGTGCAAATTCCAACAGAACACCTTGGGGTTTTTTGATTAAATTGTGTGATACATGGACAAATACACAAAGAGTTGAAGTGCTTATGAATAGATATATATACATATACATTCAACTATTTGTATGAAGATGTAAGTAGCTAGAATGGTAACAGTTCAGAAATTGATCACAGCAGGGGAGGAAGATCCACTACAGATTTCAAAAGTTGGACATCTGAGTTTCAAAATGGGCTTTTTCCTGCAGTTCTGGTAGTTCTGGTGCTCCTTCATAATATATACATGCACATAGTGAAGTCTCAAAGCAAGAGATTTTAAAACAAGTTTACCATTTGCCAATGATCTTATTGGTGTAGCCAGCTTTCTTCAGCAACTCTGGAAGCAGTAATTCATAATCTTGGATTCCTCCTACTATATCCTGAGGCGTGTACGCTGTGTAAAACAAACAAAAGAAATCTTTCCAACTCTTACAAATATTAGAGCAAGCAGCTCATGGCTACCCATCATGAGAAGTACTGTTACTAGATCAGAAATAGCAGTTAATTTCAAGTCCCAGAACTATTACTCCTTGGAAGTCCTCCCAGACCACAAGGTGAAAAGAACGAATTGATTCAGAGAGATCAAAGGGAGATCTCCATCCACTTGCACTCCACAGCCAATAGCATAGGGGGCTGCCAACACAGAATGAAGGTGAGATCCTTGAATAGGGAGGTCATAAAGAAAGCAAGTGCTTTAGGTGTGCATTGGAGTTGCCTTTACACTTGCAAATCTGTTTTGTGTTTTCTAGAATGAAGGCATTTTTTTTTTTCCTAAATGAAATGATCAATAAACTTACTTAGACTGCAAAAGCTGAAAGAAATAGGTCTCCCTCAGCCCACAGTTCTCTGGCCCTTGAGAGTCTAATGTGCGATTTTGGTTAGGACAGAGATAGTTGAGCACACTTGCCGATACATAGTGTGAATCAGCACATAGTTGCTGGGTCTTGCTCAAGCACGTGTGGTCCCACACGGCATCTGTCTCGTTGGAGCCAATGACAGGAACTGTAATGAACCCAGGGACGTTCTGGTAATCTGGTAATATTCCCTGGAAAAACCACAGGCACAATGGTGCTACAAAATCACCAAGGCTAAGATGGTTAGAAAACTGGCTGCGGAATAAAACTGTAACCAGCTTGTTCTTTACTCTGGGTGTTAACATACATCCCATCTGACTTTCTTTCACCAGGCTGCCCAGAGGAATCACTAAGCAAATGGATCAACCAGTCTTGTTTATGTCTCTTAATGTGAGGAGGTTTTCTGCTTGATGGGGAGGAAGCAATAAATTTCACGCTTATTACCAGCAGTTAACATGGTAATCTCTTTGTGCCACTCTGGAAGATCCACAGAGGAAGATCAGCAAGCCAAGCCTTTGTTCAAAGCAAAACTTCCTACAAAGCACAGATGGAAACAAAGAGAGGAAGGCAAATCAACAGTGAAGCCCATACCGTTTCTGGCATGTGCATTCGTGGTGTAAAACCCATTCCTGACTGGGAGACGGCCCGTCAACAGTGCTGCCCTTGCTGTAAATAACAACAAAAAATGTTTTATTTCACATACGTTCTCTGCTTAACATAAATATTATCACATTAAGGTTGAAGACAGTGTGCTGACTGAAGCATGTGTCATTTTGCCACAGCCAGCTACTAAGATCATTCACATTAGGATAGGCAGCAGCTCTCCTCTCCAGTGAGCCATGGGCACAGCCAGGTTCTTATACAACAACATTTGAGTTATTCCAGGACAAACCCAACTGAAATTTGGCCCCTCTAGTAAATTATCCACTGCTGTGGAGTAATTACTTTCAATAGTCAATGTAGCAGCCCTTCTATCTCAGTAATTATAAAAGGAATACCTGACATATATATGTAAGAGGAAATTGTAACAGAAACTGATTACATGCTTAAGGCTAGGTTTTCAAGCTTGCCTGAACAAAAGTCATGTAATAGTGAAGAAAAAGCTCTCCAGCTTTGACAATAAAAGTCAGGTCCTGACTGCAGCAAACATTTAAATAGACACTTAACTCTAAGAATATACAGTACCACCACTGGTCTTAGCAGCAAGTCAGCACATTTTAAATGACTTTTCTGAGCAAGGACGTCACCAGCACGCTGACAAATTATGTCTGAAATAAAAGCCCAAATAAGAAGCCCCTGTTCCTAATTTTTGTTTCGGTTCTTGGCTGCCAATCAAGTTTGAGGAAAAAAGAAAGAAAAAAACCTGACACCCCATAGAAAAACCAATAAGGATAAAAATATCTGTCTTCCATCCCAAACTATTTTTTTTTAATCTCTTGTCCTTTCCTCAAGAACCTTGCAAACCACCAGGGTCAAAAGCGGGACACAACTGCTGCCATTCATTGCATGAAAGTCTCATCAAAGACAAGGGCATCAGACAAACTACATACAAAGGTTGTTCAGCAACAATTTAGATATTGCTTTGTCTGTTTATCCCAAAATAAGAAAGATTAAGAAATGCAATGACTGAGGCTAGAATACTAAACCAGAATGATTTTAAAAAATCCTTTAGCTGGATGGATTTCATCACTAAAACACTGCTTTGTAGGAACCAAAGATTGTAGGTTTTCCAATCAAAACGTAAATAAAAAGGGCGCAAAATGCAAGATCAAAGCAGCAAATCCAAACTCTGCCCTGAGGGTAATCACTGGTTTGGTTGCTCGTTCATGTCAGATGCTGGCAAACATCCCAATCTTCTCAGAAGGTGGCATGCTTATGTGCTAGTTTAAAACTCAAGTTTACTCACACGGAGAACAGAGGGGGTTGGCAGTATAAAAATCCAGGAAAAGCATCCCTTCTGAAGCCATCTGGTCTAAGTTAGGAGTTTCCTTAGAAGGCTCTCCGAAAGCTCCCAAATCACCCCAACCCATCTGCAAAAAGAACACACCAAAAGATGTAAAAGTACTTTTAATCTTCTGCAACAACAATGCTTCTGGGCCCACATAACACTTTTATTGCATCCCTTAATTTCTAAATTTTTTACACTGCTCATTCTTATTTAGGGATTACTTCACAAATGTGGTAAAAATTATATTCCCCAACCTGCGAAGCGAAGAACTATTAAGAGTTTTCACTGGCAAATGGGAAACCAAGGCTCACATGAGATCAAGTGACTTGCTAACAGGCATTAAAAGCAGCAGAACTGGGTAAGAATCCTAATGCCTTCACTCTTGCTGCAGTGCCTGAAGACTGGCAAGCGCACACATACCAGGGAGGAAAAGGAAGTTACACATGATAAGATCAGTGTTGTACAACTACAAGTCTGACCTGTCAGCCCCTGGTGACATGTCTTTGTCTTGGAACACTGACCCCAGAACTCCATCTCAGCCTGCTGAATCTATCTATCCATCTGTGTATACGTATCTAGAAATGCAAGGAAAAGGTCTAAACTCAAAAGCAGCGCTGCAGGAAAAGAGAGAAAGTGTTTATTTTAAATCAAGCTCTGGAGAGAAACCTGCCAGAGGTATCATATGTCACTGTGCTTATTTGCAAGACAGTGGTTTCGCCCTGCGTCTTCTTCTTAATTCAGAGAGGTCACATGCCAGGAGAACCGTAAAATTACCATCATGTTGTCTATGTTCATTGCCGAACACTATTACTGGAAATAATCCAAATAAAAGTAAGTGTCTTAAAACAGAAGGTTCTAGAAGGGAACAACTTAATGAGCAATTAGGCACCATGGTTGCTAGAGATTACATTATGCTTTAAAAAAGGTAATAGCTTTCTTTAATACAGATGCGTATCAGGTGAGCACCTGATATGGAGGGTGTAATGTACTGAGATCTTTAGAAAACCATCTGTCTGGTCCCATTTGAGAGTCTAACATTTACACTGCAGTGGTGCACTTTGGAAAAGAAAATTGTTGGAGAGCTGCAGAGCCGGCTGTTGAGGTTTGAGTGAGGAGCAATTAAATGGTACCACCTAACACTGGAATGGGGAATTAAAACAGACTCAATGGGAATCACCCTTGAGTTCTCTATTCTTCAGTTTCTTTATCAGCAAGGAAGGAGGAAAAAAATAATCATGTTGCTCTAATTCAAAACCAGTGTCAGAGTCACAAAATTTACTGAAGGATCAAAGGAAAAAGACCATGGAGATGTATTTTTAATGATCAGCATTTTAAATAAATAAATAGATCACAAAAACTCTTGTCAGGATTGTGGCTCATCATGTCTCGTGCCAAACTAACATTTCTAGAGTGGAATAATCACTGTCCCAAGGAGCTCTCATCTTGAAAATTGCAAATGCCAGCTTGGGGGGAAATATTCCTGAATGGAAAATTGAGATGGACTGCCAGAGGCTCAACTGCCCAGAAAAACTAGGCTTACAAGGTAATTATCCTGTACAGGAGTGTAAAAACATTATGAAAACAACAGTCGTGTGGAATTGACAGAACGGAGCCAAACAGGTGGTAAGAGCTTGCCCACACTTTAAGTGACGTACCTACCCTCATTAGCTTTTCAAGTAGCTTAAATGCACACAATGCATTTCTACTACAAACACACCTAAAAGACAACATGAAAATAAAGAAGTAAAGAGAAGCAAAACAGGAAAATGGCAGCACCTTGAACATGCTGGAATATATATATATATATATATATATAAATATATTTCCTTGTCCATGTGGCTAAGACCACTACAGGGTGCATAAGTGAAAAGACTTTTAGTTGGAAACAAATCTGTGATTATTTCTGCTCTTTAATGATTTATTGTCTTTTTCTTTTTTTTTTTTTCTTTTCAGTTCAGAGAACAAAAATTAACAGAATTAGTTTTCTTCTTGTCTAGTTCTTTAGGAAGGAAGTTTGGGTTTCTAAAACATTTTCTGAAATGTACTGGAGTTTCTTTGTCTACACTTGTATCTGTGCCTCATTCAGTGCTACAAACACTACGTCTGTTGCTAGCATTGGAAGATATTGCCACAATTATTTTTGTAGGCTATAAAACCTAGCCTTAACTTCAGAATTATTCTATCAAGGTTTGAAAACCACCAAGACACCCTGTTTTTCAACATTTATCAGCCAGTGGAATCCTTTGCTAAGGACTGTGGAGTTAATTGCTCAGTCATTATGAACAGACTCGTAAATAAGATGAATATACTTCTAGATAAGGTATGTAGGTGTGTAAGCATCAATTCTGAAAGATTTGCATATGGACTTGACTTTATAGATCTGAGAAGCCTCATTTATCTTCCACAGGACACCCACACGCAAGGAATAACAAGAGGTTTGTGTTAATACTGCAGTGTTTCTAGTAGAGGTCACTTAGGGCAGTTCTGCACTGAAGGAGGGCAGGGATATGCTGGGCCCGGGCCTTCCTTTCAGTTCTTCACCACTTTTTGTGCAAAATCAATAAAGATTGCAACTGAGCACGATGGCTTTCACAGTAAGTGCTTACAAACTTATTCAAGTATTCCTGCTTATTTCAGACATTTTCCAGATCATCACATCAACCCGTGAGCTGCGCCTGAATCACCGTGCTGAAGATCTCTGGCCATGAATCACGGTACAGACCCTGTTCACTGTGCTGTCCCGCAGGCACTGCCCCACTGGCAGCAGGAGGGGATGCAGTACAGGGCTGAACACAGAGAACACGCCACCTGGACGGGATGACGTGTGAAGGTGGAAGCCACCTGACCTAGGGGGATTGGATGCACCAGGGAGAGTCCTGCTCCACAGGAGTCAAGGAGACAGAGTTCTAGGCAGCACAAAGCAGCAAATAAATGTGCCAGACACTCTCAAAACACAAGTCTTGCCAGGCCCCAAAACATCCCTTGATGTGCACTTAAGAGGACGTCCAGAAAAAGTATTCTTCAGGATAAAGCTCATGAGGAGACAACTTAATGAAACCTCTATTTAAAGGCCTCTGCCTCAAAACTGATACAGCTTTGGATCCAGCTAATGCACCATGATGCTCCCATGAGCTCAGAGACCACCACCACACTATCTCTGCCATGCTGCACACGCACCACAAACAAGCTTCCCAGACATCAGCAGAGCATTTCTAACAGCAGCCTGGCCTCCAAGGCAGTGGTGTCCAAACCGTGTCCCCATTGCTAGGGCCTGGGCAAGGATGGGCCACCACAGGAGCTCCTCCACTAGCCCTAGGATGCTGCCTCACCACGGGGGCTCCGCTCTCACCCCAAGGACAAGACCCCCCAGCCCCCACGCTGGGCTCTATGGAGGCCCCAGGTTCCTTCAGCG
>VZRU01005373.1:3751-14319 GCA_013398155.1 Pedionomus torquatus | reverse complement strand
AGGGCCTGAGCAGGAGCGAGGAGGGGAGCGGGACTGGGGCTGTGGGGCCAGATAAGGTTGTGGAGTAGGGATGAGGGGAGCAGGGCAGGGCCTTGGCAGATAAGGGAGAAGTGGGGCAGATGCTGGAGGCTGAAGTGGGCTAGGCAGGAGCAGGCTGGATCCAGGGCAGGGTGAGCTGGCATAGAGAGCACAGGAACAGTGTGAGGGTGCTCTACAGCGTCCTGCTAACAGGAGAGGAGAGGGGTTTTCCTCAGAAAAGTCTGGGGACAGAATCTCCTGGGGCAAGGGGGCAGGTCAAGCAGTGGAGAGACCTGAGCCTTGTGCAGTATCTGTGCAAGTGATTCTGCTACTGGTGTATGGAGGCAGATCTGCTCCACAAGCACTGCAAGGTGTAAAGGGGGGCTGTGCTGTGACAGCTGTGGATGTGAAATGGTTAAATTCACTTACATCTGATAGCAGCATCATGTGGTGGCATCAGCTGTCACACAGTGGAGTGGCCAGTCCTAGTTAGCTTAATTTGTTCTCCTCCTCAGAACTATCCCCTCTACATCCGGAGCGTTCCAACTGAAAATGAGCTGAAATTCCACTACACTGTGCACACCTCCCTTGATGTTGTGGATGAAAAGATCTCTGCGATGGGCAAGGCTCTGGTAGATCAGAGGGAACTGTACCTAGGGCTGCTCTACCCCACTGAAGACTACAAGGTGTATCTTTCTAATGCCTTTTGCCATGCTGTTATGTATTTATTGGCTCTTTCTTGTGAGGGACTCCACGTGGGAAACCTCTCTTCCTACTTAGTGCCATGTTAAAGATATCAGCAGAAAATATATAGACTTATTTACTGGCCAGTTTGTCACATAGAGGGTCGGGTTTGGTGCGTTGGTCAGTTCAACAGCTCCTTCGTTGCCCAGCGAGGAAAAATTTACCTTTAGTCTCCATGAGGGAGTGCAACGTGTGAATGGTGCCTCATGCAGCTAGACTGCACTTTCCATAAACAGGGTACCTTGTTCCATGCTTAGCTAAAACAGTTGACTGTGACTAGAACAAATCTTAGACTCCTTAATAACACAACGGAAAGCACCAGGAGTATGAAGGTGTCTCTGGTCAAGTACCTGAATCCCAGGTGTGCGGTCTGATTTTTCTAAAATACCTACTCCACAGCCACAGTTGCCCCAATGTCTAAAAGTCACAAAGTTGATCTTTTGAACTTTGGCTTTTTCTCTGATTCCTGTAGATGGAAGTCATTTGCTGTAACAGACCTGACTTCCGGGTTCTCTGATTGTTAATTTTTTTAAGGTCCCAATTGTACTGGCTGATACTAGAAAATCTCCAGGTCTCTGTGGTCTCCCAAACAAGAATAAATAAGGTGACTGTCTCATTGGAATGCTTCTTAAGAAGGGAGAAAACCATCAAAATAACTAGTGGGAGGCTGCTTCTGAAATTGCAAGGCATGCCTTACTGGGCAGCGTAGGAGCGAGCTTGACTTGGAGCTATCAAAAAATGGCATCAGGTAGAAAGGGGATACAGTTCCTGCAATCTAGTGTCTTTCTTAGCTCATCTAGGCCTAATTATGTGCTGGGTGCAGCAAGAATGTCATGTTTTCTCTCACCTTCTTTGAGTGTGTTCCAGCCTTGCTTTAGTTGCTTTGACAGGCTCTGGTGTGTCAGAAGCACATGCCTTAACAGCTGCACAGATACGGCTACGTGACAAATTCAAAGGTGAAGTTTGTTATGGTGGTGGATTCTTCAAACACAGCACTTCGGGACAATGAGATCCGCAGTGTAAGTGCAGGAAATCAGAGCACAACCTGCCACATCAGTGTTTTTGCTACTTCCGCTTATTCATAAAGTGCTGAGAAGCGAAAAACAAAAAAAAAAATTAACTACAATCCCTTTTCAGATGTTCCGAAAGCTGCATAATTCATACACGGACATAATGTGTAACCCTTTTTATAACCCTGGGGACCGTATCCATTCCAGGTAAGTCAGCTGATCATACTGATCTTTCTGATCTTTGTCATCTTTCTGGAACTTGCAGTGTACTTCTGCTGTAATGGGACTAAGAGCATAACCCCTGTGGTTGACCAGTTCAGATGTGCGTGCTCTGCCTGCCTAAATAGAGAACAGCTGTGTTGTCTTTGGGCCATTTCTGCGTAACAGAAAACTCCGATAATCAGTCTCATGAGAAGGTACATTGAAATTATACTCCCACCTCAGAGCCCCACACTAGAAACTTTGGCTCAAGAAAACTAATTTCTTGTGGAGAAAAATTCCCATTTCATAGGTAAATACAAGCATAAACATAAGCAAACAGAGAGAAAAACTGGGCTTTTCTAGGGCTTATCCTTGGGTGAGGACAGATGGGCATTCAGCACATGCAACTCCTCACACGTGAGCGCCAGTGCCTCCCGTTTCTCATCTGTAACCTTACAGGGAACTTTAATGACGTTGGGAGTTTCTACTGCCTAGGCAAGAACAACTTTTACAGTTTGCTGAGACAGGCCTACAGCCAGGATAAGACCTGTCCTTACTTCAGCTTAATTAAGTCATTATTTGCTCAACAGAGCATGCCATAGTTAAAGAGCAGAACCATGTACTCAGCCTGGAGAAAGCAGCTTGTTAACCAGTAAGAGGCATTGATAGCCACTGGTTTTGTTATGAGAGCTCTGCTGTGCAGAACTAGCTGCTTCCTTTAACAGTCTGCGTTCATTTCCTTCTCTAGGGCTTTTGATAACACAGTGAACTCCATGATGATGCAGGTGTGCTGAGGCTCTTCCCCTTCTCATCTGAGCATCAAGAACATTCCCCATGTACAGGAGAGTTCCTACAAAGTGATGTATATATTGTCTCCCGTTCAGTGTAATATTTTAAATTTATTCTATGTAAAATAAACTCAATACCTGCAAGATTTACGTGTGTTTCGACTCTAGCAAACCCAAGTATAGCGCAGGAGTCACTGCTCATCTTTATGCCTTCAGGTAACATGTGAGAGGCAGCTCTCCCTTCAGGAAGGTCAGCTGAGTCAGGAGGTTGGTTCCCTGCAGAAATGTGTGCAGCTGTGCCTCTGTGCAGCTCAGATGTGTCTGTAGGAATTGAGCTTTGTGCAAAAACAGCAATTCCTGCTGTGCTTATGATTAAAGCAAGCACAGCTGCACCAGAGACAGCTACGAGATTATTACTAGGGTCAGCCTAGACTTCAAGTCAGCCGAGGTACACAACAAGTGACACTTCCTCAGACCCTAGTGCTTCAGAGCAGCTCCTCCAAAGCAGAAGCAACACATCAGCAACAGCAGTCCTGCTCTTTGCCAGCCCCCTTTGCTGCTGCTCAGGACTGTTCATTCTGGCAGGAACATCACAAGCAATGGCTTAATTCAAACATACTTGGGCTCTTTTGTCCTGTTCCTCCTTAGCCGGGAGCACCCAGATCGGCATGTACTTACTCCATTTGTTCTTGGAAAGAGGAAACCCTGCAAGTCAGGTTTCTCCACAACCCCAGCTGCTGTTAACACACTGGAGAAAGCTCTGGCAGACAGCAAACAGCTGCTCTCAGAGCATCAGCTTGGACCTGATGGAGCCTTCCTTTCTTGGGAAAGAGCTTTGGGTGACTTGCACATGTCAGTATTTGCTGCTACCACTGTGTCTCAGAGAGGCCAGCCAGGCCCCACCAGCAGCAGCTCTGACACAGGTCAGGGAACACAGGTAGCACAGCTGGGATAAACCCACACCAAGAGATTAAGACATGAGGATTGCACAGCTGCCTGGCTCATCCCAAACTAATCTCTATTAGCATTCTCCTCCCCCTGCAGCTCCCCACTGTTGTAATTAAAGACTACCAAATCAATAGTAGGTATTTACATAGAAAAAAACCCAAACCAACGAACTAGACTAGAAATGCATCCCAGCTCCTTAATCACTAGTGCAGTCAACCCCCACCACACAAGACTGCGCAGCTAGAGCAACCTCAGCAGCTACTTGGTGCTTTTCACACACCTCTGCCGACTGTGGGGCAGTAAAGACTCGGAGTAGTCTCGTGTTTCAAGCACCAAATCAGTTAAAACTATAGCTAAAACTAAATAAATAAGGGAGAAAAAAAAAAAAAAAAGGATAGCTGCGCAGCTCCAAAGGATACAAGCAGCCTAGCAGCCTGGAGAAACCCAGGTCAGCACAGAGTGTCAGCTCACAGCCAGTTGGAGTTCACACAGCAGGATCATTTATTTTAAAAATAAGTGACATTCACGATACTTCCTCAAACAGAACTTAAATACATTTAATCGACAACAGCCTGTCAAATAGTGAGAAAGGAAAGCGTTTGAGCCCCTCCCACCATCTAAACAAGGCACAGCAGTACACCGCTATTTCAGAACATTTTCACATAAAAATCTTCACTATTTTTCCACTCGGAGACAGTAGCTCAGCATTTCCTCTTCCACAAGACAGTCCAAATGCCCCAAAGTAGTTTTTGTTAAAAATTATCAAGACTTTACAAAGCTACTAAACGTAAAGTTTAAAGCCCTAGAAAAAGCCAGTTTTCTAATCTAAATGTAAGGGTAGCTCAGATCAAGGCTGGCCTTGGCAGCACAGTCCACACTAGGATAAGTGAAAGGAAAAAAAAAAAAATCAATACAAACACAAAGAGTTAAGGCCCCAAGCTTTTAAAAAAAAAAATAAATCCTGAGATCTGAAGGAAAAGAAGGAAAAAGAAAAACAACAACAAACCCAAACATAAATATGTATCAGTGGGATTTTTAGCCTGGCAATGCCCCTGAGCTGTGAAAAGCTGCTTTAGGAGTCAGTCGCATCTGGGTTAGAGGAATCCTAACCAAGGATCCTGAAAGATTAGCATGAAAATTACGTAATAAAACCCATTTCAATGCAGAACTCCACACAGTAGTGCTGTCTGCTGGTGTTTGCAGCCTGCCTCTTTTAACACAAAGTTTTGCCTTTAAAAAAAACTGAGCAGTTTCAGAGCTCAATAATACAAGATCAGCAGGAAGGGGGAAGTGCCAGGCAGCACTGGTTCCCTGGTGCCCAGCTCCTGTGGTGCACTTTGGTCCCGACCCCTCTCGTTCAGCTGGGCTCACACCATCCCCCAATGGGGATCGGCAGCAGGAGTGGTGACAGGAGTACAGAGGAAGATTAGACCAAATTTTCGACAGTGGAGATGAGTTTGTAATGCTGCTACTGCTAGAAATCAAGTGAAAGGATGTTAGCAGCACTCTGATCCCTATAGCTTCAGAATAAAAGCCAGAACAGGGGGAAGAGGGGATTGCTGACTTCTGAAATAAAAGCAAAGAAAGATTTTTTTTTGACACCCAGGTCTTGTTTAACCACTTTGGAGATACAGAGGCTTCCAGAGAAACAGCAATGGATGCTTTTTCCCCTCCCTGAGCTGCTAGATGTAGAACAGCAGCAGCAAGCTACAAGTCAGACCCCAAGCACATCATCAGGCTCCATCATCTTCCCAAAAGCAAGGTCAGAAATCCACAAGGCTGGTATAATAAAGGAAAAGCTCCCCTGCAGTCAGGTCTGGAGATACAACCTAAGACTTCCATCACCGATTTAGAGAAGAAAACAGTTTTTGGAAAGGTATTTAGGATCTCAAGGGCAGGAGAAAGCAACATCTAGCCCCCGTAGAAACAGCCAGCAAAGTTGAGAGTGCTTCACAGGCTGAGCAGGACAGGTCCGCCCCTGCGGTGGGCTGGAGGGCATTTAGACAGCTAAAAGCCAAAGCAGATTTACTGCAAACCCTCCAGTACAGACCTTTTCTATGGGATGAGGATGAGACCGACGGTCTGGAAAAGCTCTTCCCAGTTCAAGGAAGAGTCTGGAATGAGACTGTTCCCAATGAAAGCACGATCTCCTAAGCAAAGTTAAGATGAGCTTCTCCTGGGATGTTGGTAGGGATCTGGCTGATGTGTGGGTGCAGCAGATCCAGTGTTCCCTCCTGCTGCCTCAGCAGTAATCCTCATGGTCAGGCAGGTAGCAATTTAAAATAATCTTTTTGGCTTGGGTAGGCATATTCTTAAATCTCTCCAGTTTCTCCCATCTCCTCATTTCAGTCCCATCAGCATCACCAGGCCAGTCCAGTCCTTCCTAGTAGGGAAAATACCAAGGCAGCAGCCTTGCACGACCCCTAAACAAGAACAAAAAACAGTATCCTAAAGCACTGGGGCATCGCTCAGCTGAGACATCAGCTGTGCCTGAAAGCACAGCTACCTGCTCCTCCACTCCACCAGGAGCTGAGACTCACCCCTCTGCCCCAGCTAACCCAGACCAAACACCCAGAAGATAGGGGAACCCCAGAACCAAGCATAGCTCTGAGACCAGTCAGGTTGGGAGTGCAATGCCCACCCAACACCCCCCAAACCCCTAGAGGGACAGCAGCAAATTTCCAGGTGTTTCTTCCACCCCCAAAGCTCTTCTCTGCTTCCTCCCACAACACTGAACGGTCTGGGGCATCGTTGAAGTTAATCTACAGTGAGCTCACAGACACACAGGCAGCAGAAGGTGTGCTGGAAAATAGCTCCAGGCCTGTGTTGGGGACATGAGGGATGCTGGGACAAGCAGCAGGGATAGGTCTGCCATGGCATTGCTGGCTGCTCACTTCATCCTACCCCCTCACAGCTACACAGTCCCCAAGATGACCATGTCCCAGCCAGACCAGCTGCCAGGCTCCTGCCAACCCCACAGGCTGCAGGCTGATGCTAACAGCACACGATGGGCAGTGGACATTTCTAGCACAGGTCATCAGGAGGATGCTCCTGCTGGAGCTCTTCTTCATCCTCCCCTGGGTAGGAGGTGCAAAGCCAATTAACTGAGCATGGCTGGGGCAAGGAGTAGCTACCCTCATCCTGGGGACACCCCATTCTACAGGGATCTTGACCCAAATACGCAAGGAAACCCCCTGCCTACTCACCTGTAAGTTCTCCCTCGCATCCTCAGGTGTTGCCCTCTGTAGTAGCTTCCCCGCTGGGCCAGCCCTCCCCGGGCTTGGAAACGGCCTCGGTAGCCCCCACGGTCAGTGGTGCTGATGCCTGGCATGTTGGTCCTCTTGGGCAGCACCTGGAAGGCAGGGGCTGACTCAGCCAGACCTGGGGTTCAGCACAGCCCCATACACATGGGGCTGGGAAGGATGGATACGCCATTCCAGGGCCTCATCCAGCTCTTACCTTAATGACACGGCCTCTGAACACGCTCTCATCCAGCTCCACCGCAGCCTTCACGGAGCTCTTCTCTTCAAACTCAATGTAGGCATACCTGCAAGGGGACAGGGTGAGCTCCAGGGACACCCCGCTGCTCCCAAAGGCTGGGGAGCACAGGGTAGCACCCTCAACACCCCAACCCCAAGTCCCACACAGCACTGACCCTTTGGGATGCCCCGAGAACTTGTCACAAAGGATGGTCACCCGGTTGATCTGCCCACAGCTGTTGAAGTGAGACTCCAGCTCTTCCGCCGTACCCCCATAATCCACCTGCAACAACAGTCCAAGCCCCTCCAGCCAGCTTCTTCCAGCTCATAGGTCTGCATTCATACATCATCACGGGGGGGTAAAGGGCCCAGCTGACCCTACTCACACCTTGCCACCACAGCTTCACCATGTCCTGAGGTTCAGGAGACCCTTCCAAGCTGAATGCTCCACCCTGGAAACCCAAATCCAAGATACAGCCCCTCCCCACTGTGAGGCAACAAGCAATGCTGCAAGACCTGCATCTTCCAGAGGGGTATTTTGGGGAACTGACACATGCAACAGATTGTCTGCATGTGGCTGAGAATCACAGACAGATGCTGAGTCACATTCCCTGCCTGGGCTGGGCAGAGGAGAAGCATTTGAGATTGGACCAGCCAGCCTTTGGAGGGGCACGGATGGGATCTCAAACATATTTCTAACTTGCAAAGGAACAGCAAGGTGGGCTCTGCGCCAGGGTCTCCTGCTTACATTGCCCACGTAGATGGATCGCTGGTCAACCTCCTTTTTTTCTTCAGTTGTCTTTGGGAAGAGACCTGCAGAGACAAAAGATTGTGCTGGATGGAGTTACAGGAGCACCTGTGGCAGAGGGACATCTGTCTGTTCAGGTCTGCTCCCCGTAGCCCATGAGCTGACGCACTGCAAAACTCCCCGAGTCCCTGGTCACATCCAGGCATGCCCAAATCCCCACACTGCTGCCATCACCTCCTCCATCCCCTTTGCCCCTTCTTTCTCCACACAAAAAGAGAAACCCACAGGGTGACTGCTCTACTGAAGCTGTTGGTGCTAAACTCAACTGAATTAAATTCAGTTAAGTAATTTACTACATCTTGTCCTGCAAAAGTAAGAGTTGGACATAACCGTAGCACCATGCCATACCTGGGACTCCACCTTAGGCACCCAGTCTCAGGCTGCCAGGAGGAACAGAGCAGCGTGCTCTGACTCCGATCACCACCCTGTGCCCCAGAGGTGTCCCTGGGATGGGGAGGGCTCCAGCACCCAGGGACAGCCCATACCTGCCTCTGAGCTCATGATGAAGCGGCTTTCAGCTTCCAGCTGCAACTCCTTCAGCCTCTCATCCTCCTTCTCCATCTCCCGCACTTTGGCTTTGATGGCCTCCAGCTCCTGCAGCCCGAACCGAGGTCCATATGAGCAGTACATGGAGCAGGGACACCCTGGTACTGCTCCCCACCCTGGGCTGGGACATTACAGTGCTACACAGCGCACCCCTCCACCGGCAGCACCCTCCCAGGATGGGGACAAGAGAGCTGGCTGCTGGGGAAACAGCCCATCTCACAAGAAGGGAATTCAGCTCCCAGCTTCACTGAGGAGAAAAAAGACACAGGGAAAAACTTCCCTGCCTGCGAAGCAGCATGTGCTGCACCAGAGAGGCCCCAGAGCTGCCAGAAGGAACTGGAGATTTAAACTGGTGACAAACAGGAGCCATTGACTCTCGCTCAGCCAGGCAGGCACCTCAGCAGAGTTCAGCAGCAGGAGAGTGACAATTCAATTTCCAGCTTCACAGCTGTCCTGGTTTGAGGTAAAACGAACCAATTTTCTGTTTTACAGTTTTACTTTCTTAGCTGGGTCTCTTCTAACTAGCTAAACTCTGAAATTAACAGCACATTGTCCAGAGCTGTTCCGTCTCACAGTGATAAGACCTGATTATACCAAGGGATGGTATGCAGAGAGGCCCTTGTTTAGACTTATTGCTGGAAGAACCAAGGTCAGATAATTTTCAGCATTTGCCCGTTGGAGGGTCCCACCTTCAAGGAGGAGCGGACAGGACAGGTGACCCAGAACGGACCAACAGGGGTATTCCATCCCATCAGCATCATGCCCCGTATAAAAGCTGAAGGATCAACAGGTCAACTCCTCTTTTTTTTGCCCTTTTCGCCCTTTTTTCGCCCTTCCTCGATGGCTGACATCCAAGGAGGACTCTGCCTGTTCGTCTGCCTTTGATCCTGATCCGAGCGTTCCTGACTTCAGATCTGGAATCCGGCTCCTGTCGATCACCGAGTCCAGTTTGGGACTTTTCCTGAAGCCTGCTGGTGACGTGGTCGTCATCCTGGGAGCTTGATACGGTTTTGTATATATTGTATACTCCTTTTTTCCTAAATTTCCTTTTTACTATATTACTTATATTTTCATTAAAGTAGTTTAGTTTGTTCTAAACTCTTGAATCTCTTTAACTCCTTCCTCTCCTCTCTGACCAACAGGGGGGAGGGGGGAACATCTGTCAATCAGGTTTTGGTGAATTTAGCTGAAACCACGACAACAGCTCAGGGATTTCAAACAACAGAAGCCCAAAATTATTCTTCATTTTTGGAAACGCTCAGAGAGAAGTGTAGAAAGTTTCCCATTTCCTTAAAAAAAAAATTCAGTGAAAATTGAACCCACATTCAGCCAGGCACTCACTGGGTCTGACACAGCCAGCTCCTCCGTGCTGTCCCCCTCCAGGTGACTCAGGTCCGAGTCGTCATCTGCAGCCTTCCGCAGAGCTGCCATCTCCGCCACGTCCCAAGATGCCTCTGCTGCTGCCAGGGACGGCGTGTCCTGCAACCAGATCCCTGAAGTGTCCAGGAAGAGAGGACTGGGCAGGAACAGGGGCAAAAAACCATTTAGCAAACAAACAGCCATTTCACACAGAACCTCGAGCAGAAGCTCAGCCAGGCAAAGGCTCTAACGGTGCCTCCAACGAAAGGATGAGGGCTTGTGCTTCCAGCAAAAGGTGCAGCAAAAGCAGCAGGACCCCAGAACTGCAGGACCCAGGGCTACGGAAAGGTACTTTGCTTCGTACTGAGCCACTTCTCGGCTCGGAGGGGAGCTGGAAGCAGCTTCCCTCGGGTGCAAAAGAGCCAGGCACAAGCACCACAAAGCCTGCTGGCAGGGAAGGTCAGGAAGAGGCAAGGACTTGTCCCACCACAAGAAGAAACCCGCACCCTTTCGGCCCCAGGTTCCTGGTTTGAGCCCGCAGCGGGACAAACCCTCCCACCTCCGAGCCGCAAGCCGACCCTCTTCCAGCCCCCGGGGAGCCTCAACGCCTGTCGCCGACCCGGGCCCCGTCCCGGACCCACCTGGCCCGGCCGCCGAACATCCTGCG
>VZRU01005364.1:355436-380978 GCA_013398155.1 Pedionomus torquatus | reverse complement strand
TCTTTTTTTCTCTTTTTCTTTTTTTTTTTTTGGCTATTCTTTCAAAATGCTTATCTGGTGTGGCTTTTTTTACAGTTCTGCCTCACGGACGTTTAGTTACAGAGATTTTAATGGTGGAACAACTATGATGCTAATGCTTTCTTCACTTTGTCCACAAGTCACAAAAAACTACAGAGCGGGTCAAGCAAATCATCTCCAGGTGCAATTCTTTCTTTTCTCTGTGGGAATTTTGCCAGAAGAAAAGGAATGCAANTATATATATATATATAAAATTATTATATTATTAGAATATTATATTATTAGAATATTATACCTGAATTAGAAAATGTCTTTCTATTCTTTTTTTCTTCCACCTTCTTCCCTGTGAGTATTTACTGTGCTTTAACTGAAATCAGAATCATATCTTGTTGCTTTAGACATAAAAATGCTTTTCCGTGCAGAGACTCTCAGTCAAACTGAAATATGTGGGTGATTGTCATTGTCCACAAACATCTGGTAAGAAATACGTTGAGGCCAAGACATTTTCCTTGTCAACTCAAACAAACAATTTGAACCCAGGTCTCCAGAAGTAAAAGACTTTAAGTGCACTAATCCACTGGTCATTGAGAGAATGACACAAATTTTGGTTGTTATCCATTTTTAACCATAAGAAATGGTAGACAGATATTTTTTTCCTGCACGTACAGTGGCTGTTATGAAATAAATATGCACGTGGCATTTGGTAGACGAAAGATTAATGGGAGACAAGTCCTCAAGTCAGCATTTATGGGCTAGAAAAAGGTAATTGTCCAATTACAGACTCACTGAAATGGCTTTGGTCTTATGGGCCATGCCCTGGAGAAAAGTCACAGGATTGCCACGATAGATTAGCTTAGAATTTGTGTTCTATATCTTATTTTGACAAGAAACAGGCATTGGAAATTCTGCTGCTCTCAGCGCCTTGTCATACGTTCACTAATTCTGAGACAGCTGCTGTGACTACTCTGACTCTGCTTTTTTTTAGGAGATCAGTGTCAAAGTAGGGCTTCAAATGTTGGAGATGAGCATTAGTTTGGGTTTAAAACCTTCTCCGGGTTTCTGGGATGACAGAACTGTGAATCTTAGCCTTTCTTAATAACTTTCCTTACAGAAAGTTAACATAAAGCTAATATTTTTAAATATAGTGAAAAACCAACACAGGGCAAGAGATTTTTTTAATTCTTTTTTGGTTGTTTTTTTTTGGGGGCGGGGTGGGGGTGTTGTATTTAGATACAGTAAGTATCTCTTAGGAGATGTATCAGTAAACCATAATAAAAATATAAATATATCACAAGGAATCTGATTAAACCAATGTTTATACCTGTTCATACCCTTTAAAAATATCTACACTTCCAGAATTTGGGGTTTTATTCACAGTCCTTCAAATGAGTCTTTAAAGGATGAAAATGTAGCTAAATATTATCACAATTATGAAAATTAATAAATCACACTCATTAATTGCTTGAATTTTAATTACTGCAGAAGGGTACTGCCTACTGCCTAAAACAGCCTGACGTTGAGGTGAAAATGTTCTTTCTAACCTAGAGAAAATGCTCTTTCTAACCTAGAGAACTCACACTGTGGGTAACAAAATCTAAAAGGCAATATGAAACATTGCCCAGCTGGAAATGAGAACGCTTCTTCCCTTAAAAATTTCTGCATAACTTGATAGATAATTGGAGCTGATGTAGAGGGCACATCACTGAAAACTAAACCTAGTACGGACTGGGAAAAAGAGCTCAAATGAATGAATGTTAATTCTTTGCTAAATTTCACCGTATAAGACCTCAGCCCTCAAAAATATGTACACGTTTAGTTGAATGTGGATTAATTTTGCTTCTAAGATTTCATTAAAAAAAAAAAAAAAAAAAACAAAACCAAAAAACAAAACCAAACCAAAATCCCAACATGTCTTCTATCAAATAAGCAATCTTTCCCTTTCACTTCTAGACAGAATCATGACTTTTGAGTTCTATCATACAGATGGACAAACAGGCTTTTTCCGGCTCACGGCTCTTAAGCCCATTTAACTGCAGAAGCATTTCAGAGGATCCAACAGGTAATTTGGTCTTGGACTTCAAGTACTCTAACATTAAACTTCTGCGATGTTGTATTATTTTCTGATGGTGCTGCCAATCAAATTTCAGACATAAGGTTTCTGTTTCATGTAACTCCAGCTGCTTAAAAGTCAGGACAAACACTTAAGCTGGTTCCAGCTGTCCTTGCGGAAAGGTAGACATCCCCCCTCCAATGTCTCTCTTGATCTCAGACACCACCCCACAGAAAGGAAGGATTTCCCCACTCAAGAGGCATCTCTCTCTCTTTGAACAGGTGAGAAAAACCTCAGTTTTAAGTTTAGATCAAATAAACCATTTTTAAACCATTCTCATGCAAGAGTTTAAAAGAAAAGTCTAAAATGGTGCTGAGTTTCCTCTGAAGAGACTTCTCTCCGATACGCCAGGTTTGCTCTGATCCTCGGTTGAGAAAATAAAACAAGTCATTAGTACTTGTTCTTTGAACGACCTTTAAGCTAAATCTTTTGTTCTTTCTAATTGTAATTAACAAACGGATAGCTTCTGTTTATGAATGTTTCTCTGCAGTTGCTTTTTCTTGTTCTGTGTTTCAAGTGGATCTAATTAAAACACTGCCCGTTTTTCATTCGGAAACAGTTAATGGAGATGAGCTTCAGATGAAATGAATGAAATCGTACCTCAGAAAAAATATGAAAATAGTCTCCATTTGTGTTTCCTTTCTCTTTAAGGTGTCAAGTAATCGGAACAGAAATCTTAAAATTACTTAATTCTAATTGACTCGCAAAGCTCTGCTTAAAAACAAGCGGTGAAACATCTCCAAAAAGTGTGGGAATTAATCCTACACCACATACCAGTTGATAATGAGATGAAAGGACAAACACCTTCATTCTTAATATTTACCTCTGCTTTTAGCCAACTTGTTAGTTGCCACGTACCAAAGTATTAATCTAGACTGCAATCAAGAGGAAAATAAACAGAAAGAAATTAAAAACTCTTGGTTGCAAGGAAACCCCAGGCTTTCCAAACGTAACGTTTGTGTCTCTTTCAAACTCTGAGCAGAAAAATGGCAAAGTTAATGTTAAATTCCAGATAATTTTTTGGACAAGTAATTTTCATTATTCAGCTATTGAAGAATGTCACTTAAGTAGGTAATCAGAATAAATAAATTACCTCCCCAGAAGTCTCCGTACTAGATGTTCAACACTATTCACTTAGGTCATATTATCTGCATGAATATATATGTATATTCATATATATTATCTGCATATATATATGTATCAGAGTATATCTCCGGAAGGTTTTTTTTAATCCAAAAAAGACACCCCTTGGTTACAGATGGCAATGGTTGTGTAAACTTTCATGCCCACAAGGTGATGGATATTCACTTTAGCAGCAGACGTGGCCCAGAAGTGCAACAGGCAGATCCCCTTGAGTGAAATTCGGGACGCATGGAAGGTAGCAGCCCTTGAGCTGCGCTCCCTGCACACACCGTTTTCCTCAACTGTACCATTCTGCTCTCTGTGTTGGCTTTAATTCAAAAGAATCTGGAAGAAGAGCTTAACAAGAAAATAACATTTTTCACAAGCAATCATTTTGTTCCTACTCTTTGACAAAGACCAAGACCATCCGCAGCACTAACAGTGCACTTACTTACATAACTGGAGCTTACAAGGATTCCCAATTTATTCCACATGACAAGAATAAAATAAAGGGGTCCATAAATGTAAATCATTTCCCAAATCCAAGCTCTGCATGATCCTGAAGACTGTATTTATTTCTTTTCGCAATGCCTTAAAACCTGTAAATTCACTCAGAAAAAAAAAAAAAATCAGCTGTTCATTCAACATGTTTTATAAGACTTCAGGTGTATAGATTTAAATTTTAATTTCAAGATGTAGGGAAGATCATAGGTATCATAGCTTTCTGCTGTGCCAGATGGCTGATTCAGTGGCTTCCTGTAACCTCGGTAGTGCCACTTCTTCTGTGACGAGTCTTGGATTTCAAGATTTCAGTTGAAACACTTCATATGGAAATCACAGAAATGACATATATTACAGCATTAAAAGACCACTTTTACATTACAAGGGACGGACGACTCAAACATACGATAGAAAAGGTGGGAAATTTATTAACTTCACAAGTTTAAGTGGAAATTTCCAAAGGAACGTCAGCTTTTAAATCACCTCATTCCTATATGCTTCTGTTCATTTGCATTGTTTTATAATTAGTAATAGTATTTATTATTATTATCAAGCGTTTTACACTTCAGAGTGCACGACACATCTGAGAGTTATGGTTTCCAGCTTTACGGGGATTCCAATTCATCATTTCTTAATTGCCTGCTTGGAACAAAATGAAGGCAATTTCCCTTCCCATCTGACCAAAACAGCATTTGTTGGCCTTGATCTTCAGGCTCCTGTGTTTGAAAGAAGAATATTGTCAGTTGAAGAGGTAAACAGAAGAACCTTGCATGATACATGAATATTGGCACTAGAGCCAGCTGATCTCAAATTCACTAACACACACACAAAAGTGAAACAGGCAATGGAGAGCAAAAAAATCAACTTTATAATAAGGAAGACTGTTTTTTTAAGAAGAAAAGCGACAGGTAAATATTTTAATAATAAATATCGTCTGTTTTCAGAAAAGCAAAAGCTTAACCTTTCAGAGCAGTGACTAAACTTACTCTGTTTTTAAAGAAAAATCTAACGTGACACAATTAGCATAATTAGTGTACAGCATAGAACCCCCAGGGGCAAAAACTGAACCCCTAATTTCAAGGAAAGAGGACTAAGACAGACAACCCGTCCATAGTCTCCTATCATGAAGGAAGAACAACGAAGAAGAAAGTTTGAGGAAAGACAGCGTTTCCCTAATAAAATGGGTAACTCTCTGAAAGGACACATCAAAAGAATTAAAATCAGTCCAGGAAGGCTAATTCTTTAAGAAACTGCGGGATGATATCCACATCAAAAGAAATACTCAGATGCTTAATGTTAAGCACGTAGCACAGCGATGCGCTGCATTAGGGCTGTGAATGTCCATACCATAACAATATCGTAAGGCAGAGAAGCTACAGCACTGCTGGTTAAAGGATCAAGATCGTGTTTTACAATGCAGTGGTGCTTTCCAAATTGCTTTATGATCCGGAGGAAAACCGTGAATCTCACTGTTAGATCAACACACCAGGCGGCTTCCAGATTAAACGCTCATCTCTCGCTTACATCTGAAAACCGGCAAGATTAAATAACCAGCATTAACAGCAATTTTCCAGTACTGGAGAATCCTGGTCTCATTAACATGCTTGCAGTAGCTTGAAAAGATTAATTATAAAAAGTTATTCATACAATTTTTTTTTTTAATTTTTTTAATGCAACTTATGCATTAGAAGGGAGAACTGTTGCTCTTTTTGAGTTGCCTTCTGGAGAGCAGACGTGCAGTGGGGTGTATTAATGCTGTGCATACTCATGAAAATAACTTCCAGTGGTGCAGTATTGGCAGGGAACCTTTGGAAACCATGGCTACCCAGCCAACTGAAGATCATCAACGTAAGAGGGACTGAAATTGGTTGAAAATATCAGTCTCTGTAACCGCAAAGTGCGGTGCAAACTTCTGCAGCAGCCTTAACGTAACTGTGGGTGCACGCACTTAGGCTATGGGGGACGAAAATGAACCGAGAAGTCAAGAAGAGTCATGCAAAACCTCAGGGTTTTCTCTTTAAGATCTTCATCTCTTCTGCCGTATCTTCCCTATACTTCATCCAAACTTTGACCTCTTTTGTTATGCTCAGGTGCCAGAACACTGCGAAGTATTCTTTTTAGGAAAGAACGTGCCTACAATTTAATTTTCTTTCCTTTTTTTTGGTTATTTCATTTTGTTGTGTTCTTTTGTGGGTGTGTTTGAGTTTGCAAATGGTAAGAAGCTTGGGGTGGGTTGTTTTGATTGGTTTTTTTTTCCCTTTTTTTTCCCACTTGACTACCAGGTTCATTATTCTGCATTAAGCTGCATTGAACTACATTTGTCATCTATTAGTTCTGTTACTGTCAGCATTGTTCCTCATTATTTACTGTTCTTCCTAATTTAGAATCAGATGGAAATCTTGCTTTCAAAAGCATTATCCCATTCATTTATATGAATAAAAATAGTAGAGGACATAGGACTGGTGCTTGCAATACCAGCGTCTCACTAATAACTTCTGTCTGATCTAGGAAAGAGCAGCTTCGACTTCTCCTTTTGTCCTCTTGCAGAAATTCACTTTACTGATGTTTCTGTGCTGTATTTTTGGTGCATTTTAGAGGTTAACCTTTGAAAGAGAACTTATACAATTGTGTCCTAAGACAGGTCCTGTCTCTCTCCTACTCACCTGCAGAACCGAGCCCTTTCACGTCTTAAAGAAAAGTGACAATTTTCAAACTCTGGGATACCTGTCATGCAGAAATTGAAGTAAAGAAGTAAGGAGCTGAAACAGAAAGATTTTTATTTCTTTGGGACCATAAGGTCCATCCATAACAGCAAACATTGTACTTCTCATTAAAGAGCCAGCGTTTCCCATCAGTTGCTCTTCTGAGCTTTATTTAACTGCCTTAGCAATGTGAAATAACTCTTTGCCAGCATGGGAAGGTTGGCAAACTGTGCCTGCATTAGATGAATGGTGTAAAGTTATTTGAGCTGTTTATTCATCCATTATATTATGTAGAGCTGTAAATATCCCATGGAGCAAATTTCCCAACCCAAATTTACTTGTTTCACAGGGTTTGAACCCCAACTTATTTTTCTTTGGTGCTGTGCTGTGTTTTAATTAACCTGGTTGTTGAACACTCTTCTGTGTTGTTTAGATAAGATAGATGTTTGTATGATACCTTATAAAAGGCAGGGTCTTTTATTGAGCCTTCCATATGGCTTGGACTCCATAGAAGTCTACAATAAGTTGTAGTTCCCATAGCAGGAGGAATTCCCACCTTTGTCAAGGAGGCCCAGGTTCTGTTTCAGAGTCATCTTAGGAACACTGACGAATGTTATAAAAATAAAATTTAAATGTAAATATAGTAAAAGATTCTGCAGTGCCTGCCAAATGTTATGGGGTTTAAAGCCGACTTATTTATTAATAGTGTTCTTTCGTACCTCTTGCATGAAGTGAACAAAAAAATCATATTAAGAAACGAGTATACCAAACTTTTGACTCTGTTTTCTAATTTTTTGATAGCAGAGAGCTACAGGGATGGCTTCTGTGAGAAGCTTCTAGAAGCTTTCATCCTATTATTGGTTATGAACTCATCCAGCTATAAAGCCACAATATGTAGAAGGGGAAAAGTGCATTAAGTGGGTTGTTTTGATTGGTTAACAATGCACTCATGTGTACTGTCATAAGTGTATGACATATGGTGGGCAGGAAAGAAAGTAGGAATTAATAAGTCAACTACCAAAGTTAATAGGGATTTCGATAAATGAGAAACCTGAGAGTGCATCAGAGGACGATTTCTAATCCATTTCATAAACAAATAAAAGAGTTAAAATTTTATGGTCATAAAAATGATTTAAAAAAAAAAAAAACCCTCTGTTCAACTTTTAATGATGTTCAGATGGTAAAAAAAAACTTGCTAGAAAAGACTCTTTTAAGTTATGTGTGGTCAAAAGTCTTTTAAACCTGCCAGAATTCATGTTATATTAGAAACTGTCAATAAAAAAGTAGAATTCTTAGACAGGCCTTGATTTCTCTGGTTTTAATGAAGTGTGATTCCAATGCAGCAAATTGAGATCTTTATTTCCTTTAATAACTCTTATTTACAAGCAGTGCTGTGACTGGGTGACATAAACAAACAAGATTTATTAGCACAACTATATAAACACAGCTAACAAATGAAGAGAAAAGAAGCAAAACAGAATATCAGATAAACAAGAAAAATATATTTCTAACCTAGAAGTAAATTGGCAATCATGGATGTTGCACACAGGTCACTCTTTCATTTTTATTGTTCCCTCTTGGAGCTGAAAGACATACCAAACTAAAGCTAAAGGTAAAACTCTTTCTTCTTGGCAGTGGTTAATCTCAGACAGCTTCCAAAACCAGCATTGTTCATCTCCCAATCCAATTCCTGAGTCATGAGGAAACTCTTTATGATAAGGAGAGGTTATCCTGACAAGGTGTCAGCCACCAGTGAACTGCTTTGCCTTTGAAAACAAATAACAGAACATAAAGGAGACCTGGCTGCAGCTGCAAGAAACAGAGAAGAGCAAAAAGAATGAAAGATGTAGGTGACTCCATTTTTTGGCCCCAGACAGCAGCAAGACTGAAATCCATGAGAGGTTTTATATGACTTTCATCTCGGAAACATTAGTACCTTCAGAACAGTGGTTTCTCCGTGCCTCAGGTTCCCAGCTGTGAAATGGGAATGCAAGTTCTTCTCTGGGAATGCCTTAGAAGTGATGCCATCCTCATTCTTCAGTCATAGTTTTATCCAGAGAGTTGTTCCACTTGCAGTGTCCATGCACATGAGCTGCTAAAAAATGCCTTTCTCTGAAATCATTTGTGTCATGCTTGGTATTTCTAATGAACCCAACACAGGGCAATGTTGCTCATTTCATAACACAGGTCTTGGTTCATAATAAATAAAATCCTTATTTAATATCTTAGGAAAAATTGCGAACCACTTAGGATTTGGTTTTGGTCGTAAAACTACATCTTTGTATTATAGTCGTCACAATAATCCCTATCCTGATGTTATGCAGCTCTCAGATTTTCTAATTCAGATCAGAAAGTAAATGTTCCGCGTTGTTTTCTCACTGGCTGAGATCCTTTTGGCATAAACCAAAAGTCAAGGCTGGTGTTCATGAGACAACAGGAATCGAAAGAATTGGAAGATTTGGTTCAGCCTGAAAACCCTAAACACAAAACTAAATAATCAAAATGGCATTGGAAGTAGTATCCATTTTAGCATAATGGGGGTTGGGGGTTGTGGTTTTGTTTTTTTCATCTTAACGTTATCACGAAGTCTCATCTCTGTTTCCTGAGAACCAATGAAAAAAGACAAGGACATAGAATCATAGACTCATAGAATGCTTAGAGTTGGAAGGGACCTCAAAGATTCCAGTTCCAACCCCCCTGCCCTGGGCAGGGACACCTCCCACCACACCAGGTTGCTCCAAGCCCCATCCAGCCTGGCCTTGAACCCCTCCAGGGATGGGGCAGCCACAGCTTCTCTGGGCAACCCCTTCCAGTGCCTCACCACCCTCACAGCAAAGAATTTCTTCCTAATACACAATCTAAATCTCCCCTCTTCTAGTTTAAAGCCATTACCCTTTGTCCTATCAGTTCACTCCCTGACAAAGTGTTCTTCTTCTGCTCTCCTGGAGCTCCCTTCAGATCCTGGAAGGCTGCTCTAAAGTCTCCCCAGACCTTTCTCTTCTCCAGGCTGAAATCTTCTCTGTGCCAGTCATTTGGGATGGTTCTAATGTTGTTTTTGTTTATATGCTGATTTCTCACATTTTACAATTTTAGATTATGAATCCCAGTCCTTTACATGGCACTGTTTAGATATTTTGATCACTCTTCTCTAAGTCCCGATAGTGAGAATGGCTGATAAATCATCAGTGGTATGGGCCACCGTTTTGACATCATCAAAGTATTTTTTAACTGCTGCAAGAATTGATAGTAAAATGCATAAAAACATTGAAATTCATACAGAAAGATATTTTTATATCATTTTCCTTTTGCAGAATTGCTTGACACTATTCATCGTCGTCAAATAGATCAGATAAGCACGGGTTTGGTTTTGCTTGTTTGGCTTCTTTTACAGGAAAGAATACTCTTGTTTTGGTTTGTTATGAATTTTTCCCCTCTGTCTATAAGATCATAATGGTTACTATTTTGCTTTTAAGACTGTCCTGCTACTGAGGTCAATTTCCCTTTTCTGAAATCCCCGGCATCGTGATGAACACGTCTTTTAAAGATAGTTAATATATCTGCTGCCATGCAGTATAACAGTTTATTCACATTAAATTGCATACTTTTGTCAGTATCTCAGCCACTCCATTGTCAGACAGCTCCAATAAGAAAACTATTTATTCTCTTCTCTCCTGGCTTCAATCCCTGACAGCCTCATTCTTAATACCTGAAAAGATGAAGTAGGAAGGTACTTTTCCAACGGTCTGGTTAGACGGGTACAGAGAAATTATCAGGCTTCAGCTTGACAATGCCCTTATCTGATGTAACAGCGCACTCCATTCTCTGCTGGTGGACCAACAAAGCAAATAATTTTTCTGTAAGGTTTCCGTCTTTGGTACTCGAGATTTGCTTTAGCTTTTCAAAGCCAAGGGCTGAGTCTGCAGCTGGAGATCAGGTCCACCAACAAAGCCCCTTTTTGCAAGGTTTGAGCCCTGTACCTGGTGCTAAGCAGCCTGCGAGAATTCTGACCTCCCTGCCCCCAAATATTTGAACCCCCATTGCACACAAAAATTAGAATCAAACACATATTACTTATGAATAAGAAAATGAGCAGCCTCTCATTTCTCTGGGCAAATAATTCTCCCATTCTCAATCTAAATCAAACTGCAGAGTTACTAATAAAAAATAAGTCATGACTCACAAAGTTAAGTTCTTTTGCATTAATCTTAAACTCTTTAGGAGTTATTGGAGTCTCACATCATTAAAACTAATGTCAGTGGTATAGTCTGCAGTAACTATTAAATTTACAGCTGGAAGGTAAGGCTCATATAAAAGAAAAATCACTTTATAACCATACTAAAGATGAAAATATGTAGATATTGTTTACATTGCACAATTGAGTCAGGTAAAGGTTTACAGGGATAAATGCTTCATGCTGTAGGAAATCCATTCCATAAACAGTCACTATTTATTTATTTATTTATTTAGTCACATTATTTTATCAATTAATTCTGCAAGAGACCTAATTTTATATATATATATATATATATATATATAATCTTTCTATATAGACTTCTGATGTTTTTAGTCATTTTATTATCACTGCTTGCAGCAGTCAATAAATATTAAACATACTCCTTTAACAGCATAGAGCATATTTAATTTTGTTTTAGTAGACTGACCAATGGAGCCAAATTACAGCAAGTGTGAAACCCGTTCCTGGTCCATCACCACACTGCAGGCAATAGGGTATTGTCCCTGAATTTACTGCAGCTTGGGGTTTGTACCAGTCCAAGGAAGGCAAAACAACCCATTCAGAAACATACAGTGGGCAAGGGAGTTGGACTAGATGATCTCCAAAGGTCCTTTCCAACCCTTACAATTCTGTGATTCTGCGAAAGGTTGCCTGAGAATCTTTCAGACATGTCAGAGCATCTGTAATTATTCTCTCAGGACAGTGACTAAAAAGACATTTTTAATGGAGAGGGGAAAAAAAATAAAAAGAGAGATATCTCTTCTAATAGAGTGAGAACCAGGAAAAGATTTTACTCCAGTTCTCGGTGTATGTTCCACCTCACATTGGGCTGGACTCCACATGGGCTACCTGGGAGCTACTGCTCCAAGGGTTTCTCATCTACCTCTGAGTATCATCTAACTTTTGGCCCTCATAACTCATGGAAGAGTTAAAGAGTCCAAGAGGGGCCGGTGGTGAGAGCTAGCAGCCTTGATTTCACTTGCAATGCCTCAACAGCCACTGAGCTGTGTGGCTGGGCTGTTAAACTTATACATTACAAGTGAGTTCATAAGTCTCACACCAAGAAATCTGAGGTTAGATTCCATCTCCCCGGGAACCTTCATGAAAAATTTAGCAATTTTTTTTTTTTTTTCATTCCAGTGGAATATTTATGAAAACACACTCTTTGTAATGTTGAATTTTCTCAGAAATGAATCAGAATTTGTGAGGCTTAGTGGTGATTTTTCAGAAGACTAGTACAGTAGACATTCTGTATATGAAAAAAATATAATCAAAAGCACTTGAGTTTTATTTTAAGGAAAAGCTTTAATATTTTGTAGCAGAATACTTAAACTAACATTCAGTTTTGTTTTTTTTTTTTTTCATTTTGAGACCTAAATCCTTCATATGAACACAGGAAAATACTCATTAAAAAATCTGGATAGGTACTCTGTACCTATTTAAAAAAATCACTAAACAAATTCTGAAAGTGAAATGATTCGTTTCAGATTAAACAGTTGTTCTGTTTTAATTTGAATCCTTTTGTTTAGAAAAAAAAAATTATTTTCAGTCAGCCCCCAAATTGCCCCAGGATTAGTTTTTAATGGAAGTTTGAGATAGAAAAGAGATTTAACCTAAGATAAGAAAACCTATTATTTACATCGGTTGAATGTTATTTAGTTAATTATAATTTTAAGTTTGGCTTTAGATGTAAAGAAGGAAATATAATCTTCTAGATAAATAACTTTCAGTTGTTATCTAATGCTTAAAGCAAACATCATACTGTAAAACCACCCTAAACAATATGGAATATATATATATATAATTTTTTTTTCCTACAACTGTTTATAAACAGTATTTGAAATGAATACTACAGGGTTGACAAAATGTTTATCTGGCATCCACATGTTCAGTCTGGAGAAACAATCTCTTAAAAAACTTGATTCAATTTAGTTGTACAACAGGGACCTGTTATTTTTTTATGAATCAGGTAATGCTAAGCAAGTGAGGAAGCAAATAAACTCCTTTAAAGATGCCTTTGTGTTATATCAACAGCAGAATGACTGGAAAATCTACCATCTTAAAACAATTCCTCTGCCTTTTATAGCTTTGTCACTGTTGAAAAAGAAGAATTTACTAAAATGGCAATGATCTATTGAGGACCCGAGCACAAAGCAGCATATCATTGGTGAAGACATTTAGGAAAAGATAAGAGAATTGTCTTTCTTTTTAACTTTCCTCTTTGAGGCCAAATGATTACTATTATTCTTTAAATTTTGGGGGAGGATTCCTTGCTTTTACTGCAAGCTGCCATTATAATTGTTCTTTTAAAAAAAACATCAGGAGATAGACTTCTTTCTGTTTGTATAACACTGTGCACATATTTGTTTGTTTTATTTTAAATATATATATGTGTGTTCTTTTAGGAGTTCATCACGAGTTTAACTGTATTTACTTCACATCTCAGAAAGCCAGGCATATTCACATTTTCTAATACAAAACCTCACTTCCAAAATTATGAATGTTAGACTTTTGAAGCCTTTGTTAGCATTAGGTTACTGGGGGAAAATGTCTATTCAGGTGAAATGGAGGTATGTTTGTTTAGAAATATAGTAGAATACATGGTAGGTCATACATTGAATTTCAGTAGTTTTTATGCTCTGTAAATATGGACTCGAGTACAAAAATGCCTTGTATATAAACGTATCCCAATGTTTAAAAGCAGAATGTCTCTATCAATTAAATTTCTAAAATGATCACGGAATCACAGAATTGTCATGGTTGGAGAGAACCTCTCAGATCATTGAGCTCATCCAACCATACACAGACAAACCCCCCTACAATCTCGGCCACCAGAGCATGCCCTGAAGTGCCACCTCTACATGTTTCTTAAATACCTCCAGGGATGATGATTCAGCCACCTCCCTGGGCAGGCTGTTCCAGTGCCCAACCACTCTTTCAGTAAAGTCATTCTTCCTAATGTCTAATCTGAGCCTTCCCTGTCACACTTCAGACCATTTCCTCTGGTCCTGTCATTATTCACTTGGGATGTTTAAGATGTCTTGGCTAGTCATAGATGTAGAAACTGAGATCTCCCAGGAGAACCTGAAATTTCTGCACAGGTCACAAAGTTAACCGCTGTTCTGTTGCTTTTACTTTTCTATGAAGGTTATGAGCAAGGAGAAAGGACAGCAAGGAGTCCATAGCCACATTTGGCCTTGTACGTCCCTCCAGAAAGCTGATAGAAAAATCCTACTTTTTTTCTTAGTCCTTGTCTCATAAATCATACAAACGGACTTTAATTTGGCATACTAGGGCAGCACTTGTTCTAAAATGTGATAAAACTCAGGATGATTTTGTAATAAGTGAATTAAATATTTCATTAGCTATTTTAAAGGGATCCATAAAACTGCTGTAAGCTTAGCTAGACTTATGTATATATTAAGTCATATACATTTGCTTAAGCTAAAGGGAAATAGGAAGTATCCTGGATTTCACTGATCACTAGAAGAATAGTCAAGGAAGATATTTTGTTTGCTTTGTTAATAGGAATAAGGAACTCGGGGCTCTTCAAAAGACAATATTTTTTCTAATTCTGAAGTTAAGTTTTAGACTGTTCAGAAATTAAGACAGGGAGGAACGAGCAATTACTCAAACTGTTAATTGTCTCAGTCTACTCATTGATGGAAAGTTGCACTAGGAAAAAAAACAAACTTTAAAGAGCTGAGGGGCATAGAAAAATACAGGCCGTACAGTGTTGCATTTTCCTGAGCTCAGAGGAAGCTAAAAGTACAGAGTGTGTGGAGCAATGACAGTGTTTGGTACTAGTTGACAATGACATGCAGAGCATCCTAAGCAATAGTGTTTATCTCACAGACCATCTGAAATATTCATAGATTCCAACAGTAGAATAAATTTATTGTCTGCTATAAGAGATATAAAAGGTTGATAAACTGCTTTTCTGACCTTGGAGAACTTTGTTGGCACATTAAGGGACTTTGATACATAGCAAGGTGCAGGCACTCAGGATGATTTGTTAGGTGCATTCTGCTGGGACTGCACTATCAGGTGAATTGAACACAACAAAAAAAAAACCTCTCTCTCTCAAGAAAGCAGCATGAAAAATCCCAAACCAGGGGATTCTCTCCCACTGTCTCTGTGATAATTATTAAAAAAAAATGCTAAGGGGGGGAAAATGCTGAAAAACTTATTTTTATTTCTCTTTTGTTCCTTTTTTTTTATTTTTTCCCTACAAAGATCTGGAATATTTTGTTCTCTTTGGGTTTCTGCTGTTTACATACTTCGCGCTCTGGAACCCATGTGCCTGACCCATCCTGTTTCGCTCACCAAATATGTATGTGTCACACACTGGGGCTCCCAAGGGTGACAGTAGGGCCTCATAGGGTCCACACCTGAATATCCTACAGGTAGAGAAACAAGGAATTAGGAAAAACTTGGTGGAGGAAAAGAAATACACCATGACTCGGACATTTCTTTCAATGGATAAGGAGAAAGTGGCATTAATCATTGGCATCACAGGTTGTTCTAGGGCATTTGACTTAATATCTTCTCTTCTCTGTCTATGGATTTAGTCTACTACTGCAGTCTCAGAATCTTTGCATCCTCTTTTGGCTGGAGAGGTCAATATAGCTCACAAAAGTGGTTAAATTACCTATTTTTCTCAAGCTTGGGGACTCAAGAGTTGCAACTGCAGAGGCAGTGGCATCAGCACACAGGGCCTCCAGAGATCAGCAGTTTGCCGCACAAAACTGCCATCTGTAACTCTGAATAATTAAATATAACTGATAATCAATCAGAAACATATGGTTAGCATAACAGAAATTGAACTGTCGCTGAAGTCAGGGAAAAAAGCTGCTTCTGTGAGGGTTAAGAAGATTGGATTTTGGTTACCTGCACACTATATTGCATGTGAATAAAAAGAGGCTTTTAGTTTCCAGTGTAAGTAGTCTATTAATCCTGATAAATGCAACCATCTTTCCTACAGAAACATTTAACATGAGTTTAGTGCTTTTACCTCATTCTAATACTACTGTCATAAAATAGCACAAAAATAATGCAGCATCTTAACAGAAAAAAACAGAGGGCCATCCTGTATAGGCTATTGAGAAAGACTTATTGTTTTCAGCTTGAAAACATCAAGAAAAACATAAGAAGGTTAAGGCCTGAACTGTGATCACCTACTGCAGGCAAATGAAAGCAAAGCAGGGAAAATGATCCTGCTTCTACAGCTTGTAAGAAACTGGTTGGGTAAACATGAGCAAGGCAGAGATGATTCCTTTAAGATAATGTATTTTAAATAATCAGCAGTCAATGGCCTTAGTACACACAAATGACATGGTTGTAATATCTCATTTTTAAAGTTCGCTGGCTGCAAATGCACATGTGAAGTCCTGCAGGTTTTTATTGCCCAGCTTGGGAGATTCACCATGGCAAGCAGAGGAATACGTTGTCTAAGCTACATGAATCAATGTGGGTGGTGGGGAAATGTAAAGCCCTACACTGGCTCCAAGACACAACAAACAGTAACAGTAGATACCACAAACCAGGAGGTAAAGAATTGTCATTGAGGGCCACAGACTCTTCCTCTACAAGCAGTTGTTGAGGAGTTGTAGTCCTAGGAGCTGTTGGTAATGGACGGCACACCTGTATTTGGATATTGCCGACTCATAAAGGCACGGTTTTGTCCACATCCTCCTTCCACCATCCTGCTTTCCCTAGGAAACCTACTTTGGTTGAAAGAAGACATTTGCTCTTTCTGCCCCCAGCTGTTAATCACAGAATCGTAGACTCATAAAATGGTATAATTTTGAAGGGACCTTAAGGATCATGGAGTTCCAAGCCTCAGCCCTGGGCAGGGACACCTCCCACCAGACCAGGTTGCTCCAAGCCCCATCCAGCCTGGTCTTGAACCCCTCCAGGGATGGGGCAGCCACAGCTTCTCTGGGCAACCTGTTCCAGTGTCTCACCACCCTCACAGGAAGGAATTTCTTCCTAATATCTAATCTAAACCTACCCTGCTCTATTTCAAAACCACTGCCCATCATCCTATTACTACATCACAGTCACTCCCCAGCTTTCCTGTAGGAAAAGGTACTGGAGGAAGGGTCTATAGAGGAGCCTTCTCTCCTCCAGACTGAAAAACCCCAACTCTCTTAGCTGTGTTCTAAAAGAAGGGGTGGGTACGTAGCTGGAAATTTTGGTTAGCCCTAGTGGCAACTTATAAGGACCAGTGCATTATTTCTGTATGTAAATACACCCACCCACCCCACTGCATAAAATAAGGGTTTCTTCACTTTGAGAAGTCTGTGTTCGTAGGCACAGCCTTCGTAATACTGTGTGCTTGAGCCCCAGGCGACTGCAAATGCCAAAGGGCTTGTTGTCTGTGCCTCCGACAATGAATAATCAGCAAGGGATTGACAGTAAGCATAGGTAATTTTGATTGAATAGACTCTCTAGGTTCACATGGACAATTCAGAAGCCCATTATACTTGTTTAATGAACATGAGTAGAGTAATAGAGATCATTCATTAATTCACTACATTAATTGAAGGCAGTATTGTTACCTTTCGTCTTTGTTTAATTCTGCCATTATCTGACCCAGCTTTATATTGTTGATATATTTAATACTCTGTGAACTGTTTCGTGCCGACTCTTTGATGTATTATAAAAAATTCAATACAATTTCATTAAGAACAGGACTGAAGTGGGATAAACAGTAAACTCCAGTTCTAGTGCTATCTATATTTTAATTTTCAGTGTAAAATGTTCTGCCTGACCTTTTGGAAAGCTCTATTGCATTAAACTAAGATGCTTTATTTCAATTGGGCTATGTTCATATTGGCATTTCTAATAAACCTTGGAAAAGGAAAATATTTATAATTTGAGCTTGTCCATCACCAGATTCATGAAGCAATTGCAGACATTTTATGGAAAATAACATATGTCTTCCAAGTAAAAGTGAGAAAAATGGCTTACGTAACTTTACAGCCTTTCATGAGGTAAAATGAATAGTATTTTTGAGGCATTTAGACCTTTTCTAGGTTTCTTTCTTTCTCTGACACTTTTGGTTCCAAACCTGAACGTTGGTTGCTACTGGGATAGTATTTGAATTTGCTGGTTTATTCATTTTTAGATAGTCCCCAGCCCTGTCTTTGCTTTAGCTGAAAAGACGGATGGCATGTTAACACTTCTGAGGTTATTTGTTCTTAAGTACATCTTCTAGGTTATATGTCATAATGACAAGCAGCCAGCGTTGGAGGTGCCAGAAACATTACAGCCCTGTAGCAGGGTTACAGTTCATAGACTAAATCAGCTCAGAAGATGTATGGGTGGTCCAATGATTGCTGAGTGCTCAGTCCAGGAGTTTAAAAGGGAGAATCAATGAGCCGCAACTGTGTAAAATAGGGGTCAAATATGTACAGCTGAGGCTCCACATATATCAGATCGGGGTATGTTTTATCTTCTGGTGTCTAACATTTGTTACCGAAATGTGGCTCAGAAACACTCTATTAAAAATAGATTGGTATTAATTAATTCAGATTACTGTCTGCTCTAGAAGGCAGGAGGAGAGCAGTAGGGTTTTGAGCCACCTTCAGCGTGTTGCTATCTATCTCAAAATCCAAGTATCAACTCAAAATTGCCAAGCAGTTATTCAATCCAAACTCTCCTCCGCTGACTGCCCTTTGGTTTTGTATCAGTGATTTTCTTGCCAGCGCAATCTGCTCCTGCACTCATGGCTTCCTTGCTTTTTCATCTGCCTGACTTTCTACTCTGTGTTCCACTGGACTGTTGAATCTATTTCAGGTCTTTATAACTGCTTATGGATTGATAAATAATATTCTTTCTGTGGTCTTCATTCAATTGCTTTGATGTGAAGAGAACCCTCGTGCTGACTTAGAGAGACAAAACCCCAGATTCAGGTGGACCAATGAGAATTCAAAGACTCTCATCAGCTCAGCAAATCTAGTTTACCTCCAGCATGGGAGGAGAGGTTTGGAGAAACACAAATGCCAGTCCAGACCACTACATCCTTTCATTTGCACACTCTTGATAGCTGTTCTCTTTATTTATATACATCAATAAGGATTCTTACAGTGATCCTCTGTGGGCTTCCATTCTCCACTTTGGGAGCAACCTAAACTCCTGCAGCATCCTTAACACCAAGTTGCTATTTTCCCTGCCCCTAGATTGGAGGTGGCTTCACAGAGGGGTTTGACCTCAGACCTGCTATAGAAGCTATAGCTCATACCACTAAGACATTTTGGAGGGAGAATATGTATTTCCTTTACAACAGGTCCTTTGGGGGTGGTAATGGTGGGAAGGGTGCTTTGAGGATGCAGAAATACTACAATGAGAAAGCTTGTAGGTGTCTGATCCCGCCATTCATGGAACAAGGACTCCCACTGCTGTCCCTCCAAGAATTCGTGAAGTCAAGGTTTCTGAACTAACACTTGGGAAATTGAGATAAGAACTTAAAATGAAGGCCTGGAGAGCTGCGAAAAATTAGTGTTCTAACAGTTTTTTAGCAAGAAAAAAAACCTCAGATAAATGTGAACACAGATGTAAATAAGGCAATACCATCAAGGAAGAAAAACAGCATCTAGATGGTATTTATATTAATAAGAAAAATAGTAAATGGAAACAATATGATTTTTGAAAGGATTTTATTTAATCTAGCAAAAAAAGTGGATGTGACCATTAATACTATGGTAGGTGGCTTAGAGTTAGGGAGGAAGAATGCAGATAAAAAAGGACTGCTGAGAAGGAATTGGAGTTTACTTAATTGATTTTAAGAAGGACCTGGGTAACTTCATGAAAATAACTCTGATTATGATATTATCACAGTAAAAAGGGACTAGATGCACAAGTCATCTAGTTTTTGTGTTTTTTTCAATGATTTGGTAAAAAAGAAACTATCTTCATTGGCGCATGAAAGAAAATTTTCCATTTAATTTCCTCTTGTTTAGTTTATAAGCAAGTTTTATAATTACTCAAAACCAAAATACTTTGTCAAAGTTCCATCTTTTTATTAAATTTTAACTTTTATTTTATTACATTTAATTAAATAATCTCTCAACATCTGAATTTGAAAAGATTTAATATTTTCTGCTTTACCTTTATAATGGCTGACAAACTTATGTTAGTGGAACGGGTTTTGTTCTGGTTTGTTTTCAGAAAAAAAAAAATCCAATGAATCAAATGTACTGCAAGGTGAAGCCACGCGAGTGAGAGCAGAAGAATCTGGCTTTATCCTATCACCTAAAAAATTGTACAAAACTTTCAAAAAAAATATTTCCCTGGTCTTTAAGAACAACCGCTGCTCCATAAGTCCTCAGCAGACAGTTTTAAGAGTGTTCATGTTGCTTTCATTATCAGTATTAGGACCCTGCTCAGTACTTAAAAGCTGTATTAGCATTTACAACACTGGAATGTGTAGCAGTAAATGTACCTTTTCACCCACAGTTAATCCTGTCTGGTTTAGAGTGAGGACTTCATTCAACTGGATCTGAAAAATAATTCCGTATTATTGGAGATAGATTTTATTATTGGAGATAGATTTTATTTTTGCTACGGGCCTTAAGGTTTAAGAAAAGAAGTGGATGGATAATAATGCTGCCATTAGAATCTTTCCTAACTCATTTTGTAACTTCAGCTACTAATGACATTTTATTAATATGTAGCTTTCAGCATGACACAGAAAGCCATTATGGGTTTTAGCATGGGGTAAACAGTCTTGCAGATTAAAACAGTAAAAAAAAAAAAAAAAGACAGTTTTTTTTATTAAGCAAAAAAATCCAGACAGCCAAACAGGTCACTAAATGTCAATATCCTTATGTTATTTCAATGCAATTATGCCTGCCAGGAAAGAAGAATGAAGTATTCTATAAAGTGACCGGGGGATCGGGCTTTGACCCTTTAAACATGCTTTTCCTTCTGCTGGTATGTCTCAGAAATTTAATCTGCTTCATGAGGTCTTCGCGAGAAATGTCTTCATTAGTGAGAGATGAATCTGAAATGTTTAGTGAGGTTTTCAGGTACTGTTCCTATTCGATAAATGGGTATTGGGATAGAGCTGGTTTGATTCACCACACGTAGCTAATTGTTGAACAGTTAACCACTGAGACTAAGCTAATCATTTAGCCTCCCTCTGTAGCAAATCAAGATAGAAAGATATTCCTTCCAGAGAGCAGTTTATTTTCACTATTCTAAATACCTGTTTGGGGATAATGAGCTTCTGGAAGTGCTTTACTCATTTACTCAGTAGACTAGAAGAAGCCCAGATCTAAATGAGTCAATTCAGATTAGCTGAAGGCTGACAGGAGATGAAACTCTCCCAGAGAAACCAAAGCCAAGAGCTTGTAAGGTGTGTAATTCCCAGTAAAATCAATAGATGACAATAGGACAAAAGAACCTACCATATTTTCTGGACTGCAGAGCGCTGCCTACAACAGCAGTGAAAATATAAGGGTGGCTTGGGAAATTAAAATGGAACTCTTCAGACCAAAACTGGCAATCTAACAGCCACACCAGCTTCTCTGTAGACTTTATAATAGGAATTGTACAGATCTATATGGGGAATAAGAGTTCTAGCATAGCAATTATTTTTCCACCTCATTAGGACAGAGAATTTTTGAGAGACTGTATCAAAAGCTAAACCATTCTCCAGAAAAAAAAAAACAACAAACAAGCTGCCCAGGGAAGAGGTGGAGCCACCATCCCTGGTGGTATTTAAAAGATGGGTAGACATAGTGCATAGAGATATAGTTTAGTGATGGCTTTTGTCAGTATTGGGTTGATGGTTGGATTAGATGACCTGAGAGGTTCCTTCCAGCCTTGGTGATTCTATGGTTCTATGAAAACCATCTGAACGCACCCGTGTTTAAGAGTAATTACACGAAGGTCAATGTATCTGAATTCTTTTCCTGAGTATAGACCACAGCAAGATCCATTTGAATTCATCCTAATAATGCGCTGTATTTGTGTGTAAGCTATTAAGAGCAGCACACAAAAGATGTGCTCAAAAGAAAACCTACCTAGGCAAGTATTAGATACACCAAACTAAAATATTTTCCTTACAGCAAATAACTCAAACATGGTTGATTAAGTAAAGAAACTGAATTTTATTATTTTCTTTCACTTGTCAAAGAGAATCCACTATTTCTTCTTTTATCTGCAGCAGCCTTGTTGCTCTGCTAGCTTTTAACAGTTACTCAGTCCTGTTCCTGGCTGAATCAATTATTTCAGCATGGGAGAAGGACTGGACCCAGCTGAAATTCCTCCCATTTTCACTTGGTCTTAACTCTCACAAAATTTCCACTGTTGCAATTTAGAAGCACCCAATTGATTAAAATACTTGGTGCCAGATGTTTGATAAGGACCTTGGAATCTGGCTCAAGGATATTCAAGCTTAATGCAAGGCACTCAGCCCAACAGGGCAGAAGTTAAACAAAAGAGTCAAACTAATTTTCATGCAAACTAACAAATGAAAGGGATTCTTTTCAGATCCTGAATAAAGATAGTAATTTAAAAAGCTTACTTTTCTGATAACTCACAGAACACACAGAACTCGTCAGAATCTCTGCTTTCCCAGTCTCTGAAAATCAAATTGCTATTACTCAGTTTAAATATCAAATCACATTTTATGCTTAGCAGAAGTTAGGACTTGATCACAACAGCTCATTTAATATAAAAGACATGAGAAGGAGTCTCTAGCTTCCGTGCTCTGAAATGCTTTCTAACACAACCCAATTTAAATAATTCTGATTCAGTGCTTTAGCTAAAGATTAAGTTTTATGGAACAAAGAAATTTCTTTATGAGTATGAAAAGGAGTGAGTAAAGTTCACTGAACTCTGCATTTCTTTCTACAGTGGCCCTAAAAATCCATATTTGGGCTATAAACGTGATTTTTGTTTCTGCATATGCAGGGCAGAATTCACATTTCTGACTGATAAGACAGTAGTTAGTGCAGTTCTGTCAGAGTCCCTCCGTCTCAGGCATCTCATAGAATGATAGAACCAATGGTTGAAGTTGGAAGGGACCTTCAAGATCATCGAGTTCCAAACCCCCTGCCCTGGGCAGGGACACCTCCCACCACACCAGGTTGCTCCAAGCCCCATCCAGCCTGGCCTTGAACCCCTCCAGGGATGAGGCATCCCCAGCTTCCCTGGGCAACCTGTTCCAGTGCCTCACCAGCAGGTCCAGAGATCCTGTCCTGGTCAGAAAGATCTCACCAATAAATTCAGGTAAATCCACTGGCTGCACTTCAGTACACAACTTCTGCTTGAGCTGCTTTTTGTAGAACACGGCAAAGGGGAATAGGTCTGTCCAACAGCAATTCCTTCAAGCCCCCCGATTTCCTCTGCTGCAATAACTTCATTTACACATGAACCTTCTAGTACAAGAGTAAGCACATACATTATCATGAAGACTTACAGAAATTATAATAGTGGTCACAGACAGGCCTGTTTTCACAAAAATACACAACAAAAAGTGAAGGAAATAAGATAGTCTGAAGACACAGAATTAAGGAATCACTAGATTAGTGTCCCAAGAGAGATCCACAGAAGTATCCCTGCTACTCATTTTCTGCAGCTGAAGGGACGAGTCATTTCTAATCCCTCTATTGACTGCCATCTAGGGGCCCTGAGAATTTTATAGCGCATATCTTTTGTGCCATCAGCTGTATTACTTTGTGCGTAGGGAATATAGACGGGAAATTTTCCTTTTCTGTCATCTTAATGGTCATTGTTCCAGCAGATGTCTGAGGCAGAAGGCTTATAATTGTAAAGCTAATCCCGGATAATAAATAAAAAGAAAAAGCTGGAACACTTATTTAGAGTTTTATCTTTCTTTGCAACCTGCGTGCAAAGTAAAACGATGACATAAATGTGAATAGTATCAGCCGTTACTTTACACAGTAAATTTATAGTACTAAGGCATTAACAGTCAAAGAAAGGGATCGATTTTTCCCAAGCTCCAAACACTTAGAGCTCTCTCTGGCTTGTGCACAAGTTCTAGGCAATTTTTACTTCGGAAAAGCATGTTTTGTGCTTTTTTCTTTTGGAGTAGTTTTCATTTACTGGGCTACTGGGCTTTGAAACACCACAGCACTCACTCAATCCAACACCACAGCACCCACTCATCCAAAAAAAACCAAAACCAATAAAAAAACCCGGTTTTCTCACATTAATACTAAACTTTTGTGCTTAAGATCCTGGACTCTTCTGAAAAAATAAATATTGTAATATTGTCACTTGTTTCCTGAAGATCATTGCACACAAACTATCACAGCTCACTGAGTTGCTCCAGGAATCATTCCCCTACACATTAAAGAGCTGGACAGGGCTCTCACTTGTAGTCAAGGCCAGAGAAATAGTTTTAGATTTTGTCTTCTGTGTAATATATATGTATATACATATATATATANNNNATATACATATATATATATATATATCTCCTGCATGTATCCTGCATGTAGTTTTCTTTCTCTTAGGGAAAGGCCTGTCTTTCTGTCATGAACTATGAACTTCAAGTTTGCCCCAAGTGATGGAAGTTACACTTTAAAACTGTGAGCTTAGAAATGTCAGAATAGCCTTCTGTGTTCATTCAGAGAGTCTAAATGTGTTTGACACTGTACCATTATTTTTATATAAACCAGCTGACTTTACAACACTGAAAACCTTGTTAGATCTAATTGTCTGACCCCCCCCTTTTTTTTTTCCCCTTTCCTTTTTCAGCTGGTATACAGGATTTAATTTTAATTGGTTGTTCCATTGCAATTCTGCTGTGGCCACCCAGAGATCTTTGTAAATAACACGTTACATCACCATGTTGTTCTCATTTCAGTCAGTAAATGCAAGTTTAATGGAGGTTGCTTATTTATTTCATTTCATTTGGAGGGAAAATTAAGTGGAAAAAGAGCAAAGAAAACAGTGATGGCTTTTTAAAGATCCCATTAAAAAAAAATAAGCATCTTCTGTTCTACCTACCTCTGTAACACATAAGACAACATATTTTAAGTGAAAGACTTATCCTGACTTCAAGTACTTCCTTTTGTGACCAATCAATGACCCCAGACACGCAGCTCAGATACACAGGAAAATTCAGTTAAAACCTTAAATATCACTGTGTTGATAAATACATTCTGGAATAAAAAAATAATAGCTTTTCTCTTCTGTCTGCTTTGACCCAGACAGAGAGTGATGGAGGAAGGAGACAAAAAATGGTACCTGCATCATTCCCAGTATTAGTGCAGCCAAAAAGATACTGAGCTTCATCCTGCTACTCTGAGTCATTTATCTTGAAGCACAGACACCCGCATTGGAACCAACAGAGCGATTCACGGAGGAAAGTGAAAATTCCCTGTGAGTGAACGTGACGAAATCTGGCTCTCGGAAAGAAGTGCATCGTGATATGTAGGGCTGGACAAGACCTAAGGTGCTGTTTGAAGCCTTTCGTCAGTGAGGATATTGGTGTCAAGGGACTCCAAAAAAATTGCAGTTAGAGAAGCTGGAGTGAGGACTGAGAAATGTTAGGGCACATCACAGTACAAGTATTTGGCACCCGAAATGTCTTAAAATGTGGCTGCATAATAAGCCACATTGTCTCAATAATTTCTGAGTGACTGCTAACGTTTTTAATGCAGTCTCAGATTAATGCCTAAAGTCAGCTATTTTTCCTACAACAGCCACAACATCGAGAACGAGCAACCTTTCTGTAAGGTATGAGCGTGGAACTAAAAATGACTCTGACCTACCGGGGCTACAACTTGTTACGTTGATTTAAGTGAGCCATTGAAGTTTCCATCTTCAGATTTCTCCCTGTTAAATGAAACTAATCATACTTTTTTTTTTTT
>VZRU01005364.1:297485-355084 GCA_013398155.1 Pedionomus torquatus | reverse complement strand
TTTTTTTTCCCCTTTCCTTTTTCAGCTGGTATACAGGATTTAATTTTAATTGGTTGTTCCATTGCAATTCTGCTGTGGCCACCCAGAGATCTTTGTAAATAACACGTTACATCACCATGTTGTTCTCATTTCAGTCAGTAAATGCAAGTTTAATGGAGGTTGCTTATTTATTTCATTTCATTTGGAGGGAAAATTAAGTGGAAAAAGAGCAAAGAAAACTGTGATGGCTTTTTAAAGATCCCATTAAAAAAAAATAAGCATCTTCTGTTCTACCTACCTCTGTAACACATAAGACAACATATTTTAAGTGAAAGACTTATCCTGACTTCAAGTACTTCCTTTTGTGACCAATCAATGACCCCAGACACGCAGCTCAGATACACAGGAAAATTCAGTTAAAACCTTAAATATCACTGTGTTGATAAATACATTCTGGAATAAAAAAATAATAGCTTTTCTCTTCTGTCTGCTTTGACCCAGACAGAGAGTGATGGAGGAAGGAGACAAAAAATGGTACCTGCATCATTCCCAGTATTAGTGCAGCCAAAAAGATACTGAGCTTCATCCTGCTACTCTGAGTCATTTATCTTGAAGCACAGACACCCGCATTGGAACCAACAGAGCGATTCATGGAGGAAAGTGAAAATTCCCTGTGAGTGAAAGTGACGAAATCTGGCTCTCGGAAAGAAGTGCATCGTGATATGTAGGGCTGGACAAGACCTAAGGTGCTGTTTGAAGCCTTTCGTCAGTGAGGATATTGGTGCCAAGGGACTCCAAAAAAATTGCTGTGAGAGAAGCTGGAGTGAGGACTGAAAAATGTTAGGGCACATCACAGTACAAGGATTTGGCACCCGAAATGTCTTAAAATGTGGCTGCATAATAAGCCACATTGTCTCAATAATTTCTGAGTGACTGCTAACGTTTTTAATGCAGTCTCAGATTAATGCCTAAAGTCAGCTATTTTTCCTACAACAGCCACAACATCGAGAACGAGCAACCTTTCTGTAAGGTATGAGCGTGGAACTAAAAATGACTCTGACCTACCGGGGCTACAACTTGTTACGTTGATTTAAGTGAGCCATTGAAGTTTCCATCTTCAGATTTCTCCCTGTTAAATGAAACTAATCATACTTTTTTTTTTTTTTTTTTTTTTTTTTTGGCAATTAAACCTCCANAATCTTTTTTTTTTTTTTTTTTTTTTTTATAATACCTCATTCCCTGCCCTGCTTTTTCAAGAACAGGAACTATTCCGTATTATCAACCTGAGTGAGTGATACTCCTACCTGGAATATGTATAAACACTGCTGTAACAAGTCTGGTAATCCCAAAACACTGGTCTGGGAAGAGGTCATTCATGAGAGCACAAAACTAAACCACAGAAAGGTCAGAATATTTCCATTTTGCCTATTTCCATGGGCTAGAGATACCTCTAAATTCATGGATAATTATCAGAACGGTGACTGTTTTCCCATACTAAATATATCTGTGACCAAAATCATAATTCTTTTGTCATGCCTTATAAGCCACCCTGAGTGTATACGTGTAGAAAGGGAGGATTACGACTCAACACAAAATTCAATCGTCCAGACTAAGTGAAAATGTAGTGTTGCGTGTCTGGGGAGCTGGGCAAGCAACAAATGGCCCCTCCCTTGGGGACCTGCTGACAAGCTACACTATGTTTGCTTTTCTGGGCCATTTCACTTAAATAAAACTTTAAGCAGGTGATTCGGTTCCTTAAGCGAGTCTCAGAGAGAGATCATTCTGGCAGGTGGTCCTCGATGCCAGCAGGCTTGATTGGTACAGTAAACCTATTCACTTCTAGTCGTGGATAACTTTCCAGTTTCAGCCTCCCCAGAGTACTGCTCTTTCAAGCACCACTTTTATACCCTCTTATGCAGACGAAATTCAAGCTGGCTAGGACTCCTTCTGCATTCTTGTGTTTAATTTTGACTGCACTGTAAATACGGGAATAGAATCCTACCTAATGAGGAAGGCAAATATTCTACTCTCAGATGCCTTAAGGGTTCTTCACCATCAACAAAAGGCAGCAGATGGGCCTCTTTGCTTGTTTGTTTTAAAGAGAGGGAGAAAGGAGGAGAGATTTTTGTGATATTTTATCCAGCATGGTGTGGGGCATTCTGGCCACAGAGGTCTGAGTCAAGGTCACCCCAGGCTTCTGAGCCACAAATACAGCTTGTGCTTGTGTAAGGAAACATTTCCACGTGTGACTTTTTTCTTTTCCAACAGGAAATATTTCCAGATGGTTCCCTGCACTGTTCTTCAGCCAATGTTTCAAATATTTTGAGAAATGTCTTGTCTGTGGATTGCTAAGCCCTTAAAGCCTCTGATCCATTCTGTGTTTGCTGAAACTCTTTTTTATAATAAAACCCCCCAATCTCTTTGAGACACCATGGTGGGATTCACCTCCCTGAGAGAGGAATAGAAGAGCTAAAACTCAGGCACATGACTGAATGCACTGGACTAAATATTGCTGCCCGAAACCCTGTCAAAGATTGGGCTCTATTCTGGATTTGTCTGTTTGGTTTATATAGTGACATTCATATTCATTTCCCCAGCATAAAGAAATTCATTGGGATTTACTCTCAGCTGAACCATAGATCTGCTACAGTTTTGTTTGTTGATGCAGCAGATGCTTGGGGGGGGAATAAAACGTTATTACTCTGTCAATGAAAATACTGGCTAGTCTATATTATGCTATTCAATATATTTTTTATCTCGATCCTGGGTGTACCCTCATATAGGATCACTCTCTTTGTCTGATGTACTGCTTTTTCTCCAACGGTCATGTCCATTACAGCAGATCCAGAGAGGTGATTCTGCCACTTTACTCTGGTGAGACCCCACCTGGAGCACTGGGTGCAGGGCTGGAGCCCTCAATATAGGAAGGACATGGACCTGATGGAGCGGGTCCAGAGGAGGGCCACGAAGATGATTAGGGGGCTGGAGCACCTCTGCTCCGAGGACAGGCTGAGGGAACCGGGGCTGTTCAGCCTGGAGAAGAGGAGGCTCTGGGGAGACCTAATTGCAGCCTTTCAGTACGTAAAGGGGGCTCCAGGAAGGCTGGGGAGGGTCTGTTCACAAAGGCCTGGAGTGACAGGATGAGGGGCAATGGATTTAAGTTGGAGAAGAGTAGATATAAGTTGAATATTAGAAAAAACTTTTCTTTACTCTAAGGGTGGTGGAACACTGGACCAGGTTGCCCAGGGAGGTGGTTGAAGCCCCTTCCTTGGAGATCTTCCAGGTGAGGCTGGATGAGGCCCTGGGCAACCTGGACTAGTTGGGGGTGTCCCTGCCACTGTGGGGAGGTTGGACTAGATGGCCTGTGGAGGTCCCGTCCAGCCTGGATGATACTATGATTCTATGATTACCAAAGGTCGAAGGCTAAAAAGGCAGTAATGGCAAAATAGCAGTGTCTCTATGTCTGCCCAACCTCTAAATGTGTATTTAACTCACAGCCAGGACTTGAAGGAGCTTAAAGGAGTTAGATACCTCAACTTGGTTGCTCTTCATCTGCCGTTTTCCACCACCTTTTTTTTTGGCACAGAATCTCCATAACTATAATGGAGATTTTGTGTCTGAAGTTAAGTCTCACTTGATATGCTACGGTGTACAGAGCCCTGTGGGAAACTAAAGTCAAATTCCCATGTGCTAAGGATGGTAGATACTCTCTCATCTCTTTCTCTATAAAAACATCACCTTTATATTTGTTGTTTTTCTTGCTGCCATGTGAAAGACAGGAACACTTCCCTGTCCAGGGGTGCTCAGGAGGCCTTGAGCCCACAGATAAAATATAGGAAAGGAGGGAGAAGAGACAAAAATGAGGGAAGAGAGAGGAAAGTCATAAGATCCAGACCAAAAATACTGAGTTTATTTCTGCAAAATTATGTACTTTAATAATCTACATTATGTATTGAGAAAAAAAAATATAAAAAGAGAGCTTTATAGAGTTTCCTTTTTATTAAAAAATAGAGACAATTTTCCCTGGGATACGAAACCTTATATCTAAAAGGAATTTCAGCTGAAAAAAACTTCCACATTGCAAAGATTTTTTTGTACAAATTTTTCTAGCAGTACCAAATCATAGGTCCATTGTATCCTGTACTTTCTGCTGCAAGTTTATTCCCATACGGCAAAATATCAGCTGCCACTATTGCAGCTGATTTCTCAGTGAGTGACAGGAAACATGAGGCAGAGCTAGAAAGGGAAAGCATTTTCCTAGTTCCAAGTTTGGTGAGTTTATTTTCTTCTCCCTAATTTTATTGACCGAATTCCTACCGGCAGCCCTCTCCCAGCTCAGTGTTACCTTTAAATGAAGAAGAAATGTAACCTCAGATATGTGCTTTCCCACAAAGACTGTTTTCAGCAGACTAAAAACCTAATTTTCTCCTTAAGCTCCAAGTTAAAGTAGAATGTTACTTGTCATAAGACGGACAAAGCACCTGAAGAACAGGCTGTTCTCTGGTTGTCAGGGTAAGGTGCTTGTGTTTCTTCCAGTCCTCTTTATTTAGACCTCACCTACGTAACCACCCGAGCAGAAGGCGGTGTGGTCATTTAGGAGGAAATTGAAAGCTGGACGTGGTGCTACCACAGGCAAACAGGGTTCGATGATTCCACTTAGAGCCGAGGATGGGAGAGAAGCGATGGTGGCCAAAGCCAAATCCTCAGCTCCGGTGTGTGATCTCCTGCAAGCTGTGACAAAGCTAGAAGTAATAGCTGTGACAGGAGGGAGAGGGAGGAGGCCAACCCTGGCTCGCCGTAGCCTCCTCATGCATCACTGTCAAGCAGCCCGGAGAAGGAAAGAAGCAAATCCTCCCTGTGAAATTGTTTCTCAGATTCAAGCTGTGGCAGCCAGCAATGCAGGCTGCTGCTCTCATAGGAAAAAAAGGTGAGCAGCAAAGGGAACAAAGGGAGCCCCAGGAAAAAAACTACTTGCTGAACCCATTTAAACAATACCCGTGCAATGCTGGTAAAAAAGCCGTGCGGCGTAAAGGTGGGAGAGGAGTATATTAAACGAGTGTGGAGCTGAGGCATGAGAGAGAGGGAGATAGAGAGGGAGAAAGACGGTGCTTTGGAAAAGAAAACCTTTCCACCGCTGTTCTGGATCTGCCGATCTGCAGCTCGGGCAGTGCCAGTGGTGCCAAGCATTACACAGCACACGCCGAGAGGAGTGAGAAACGGGCCTCAGGGGGGTTGTTAGGGACCAGATTATACTCTACGTACCAAACGAGAAGCTGTCAGAAGCTGAACAGCCCCACTTACGAAAATAACCAGCAGTTGGAGTACCCTGAACATCTCTATGGGGCTCTGTTAGCTCTGGGCCTCCTGAGCAAGCCTGGGGAAAGTCAGCACCAGCCCTGGGCTCTCTATAAAGAACATATGGACTAACAGATCTGTATGTTTCATATGTCTATGTATTCTATATGTCTGCATGGCTTTCTGTCTTCTTTAGGCCTGATAGCAGAGGCTGTTCAAATTTGGGTATACTAACTTGCAGTGTCATAGAGAAGGATGCAGTGAACCAAATTCAGCATATTTGTGCAATGACAAATGGTTTCCCTAACTTATAGAGGCCCTCCCTGCCTTGTAATTAACAATTTAGAAATGGGGACTTGCTCTGAACCTGCCTTGTCTGATCATTACCCAGCAATTGTGAGTCTAAGAGGAAAGAAGGATGCGAGCCGGTGTGGTTCCATATGCATATTGAGGTGTCTGAAATGAAGAAGGCAGACCCTTTAGTCCATCTCGGCATGTCTCAGCTCCCTAAAAGGATCATTCACTCCATGACACTATAGGTTTTAATTTGATTTTATTGGCTTATTGCTATTTATCACCCTTCAGTCACCACAACTGCAATGTGCACAAGTAAAGGTAAGCGCTTAAAACATCGACTCAAATAGAATCACTAACACTATGCATTTTTTTACCGCCCTATATGTAAATACTGGCACCCAATAAGTAACTATTGCTAATAATTAAAGTAGAACGGAGTAAATGTCATTCCCACTGAAATATAAATGACGTGTTTATGAAGACTATGCTGTGCTATGGGACAAATTATTATGTACAGTAGGCTGGAGAATAAATGTGTAAGGTCCATGGGGGAAAAGGGGCAGGATGTTTGCAAATTTAAGAAGTATGGAATTGCAAAATTCGGCCAGAATTAACTGTTAATATATTTATCATGCTTGTGCTTCTTTGTGTGTTCTTTCCTCTCACAGATTAGCTCTTAGTGCTCAGCTCACTTGCTTAATCATGCTTTTTTTTTGTTTCTTGTGGTTGGAGGAACCTGAGAGAAGTTCATGAAAGCTCCTGCTCACTCTTCCAACAAAATACTAAACTCAGTGGTTCTAAAGTAAAAATTTCTTTACTTTCTTTTGCTTCCATAACCATACATCCAGATGAGCAATCTGTTCCAAACCAAATACCACATCCAGATTTATAAACCTGTGGTCATAAATTTAACTCCTTCCATCAGTGTTTCAGATGAGTCTGATAGAACCTCATGAGAAAATCTAAGAGTCGGTGGTCATCTAAATCTTGGGACAGGTTATCAATTTGTTGTGCTGCACATCTTTTCAAGAGTGTCCCATCCAAACTGGAGTAGCACTTCACATGTTGGCTGGGTTACTCATTCTGCCAAGTAACTGTAAAAACCTGATGCTAATGAGGCTTGTAGAATTTTCTGTACACTTTATATACCTGAAAGAATCAAGCTGTAGCTAGACTTCTATTATATTTGTAAATACACATTTTTATTATCAAGAACAGCAATGATTTTCCCAAACATGAATCCAAAGAGCAAAACCCTTTTTGCTTTTATATGTCTGAAAAGAGAATGCCCATGAAAACATTTTAAATGTATCGTAATAATGAATTTGAAAAAAACCATTTAGCATTCTCTTAAAAAATGTAATTTAAAAAATCATAATAATTTAAACTATTATACATCTAGTTGGAGTTGAATGAAATGGAAGAAAAAGTAAAACCATATTTAAAATGTAATGATTTTACATGTTGTGAGCTAAAATAGGTATGTTTTATCATGACTATAAAGGGTGACCGTTTCTTTCCATTTTGTTTTCTACAGTGGAAGATTTTGGGAGTGAATAAGGTATTATATGTTCATTAATACAGTCTTTATTGAATATTCCTAAAAGCACAGTTTGAATGTGAGCTAAAAATATTTTCATTCAAAATATTAAGAAATACAGAAATGCACAGCACTCGGAAATATTTCTTTAATAGCATGCTCTGTAGCTGAAAGACTGCAAAAGTACCATGTGATAAAATTGCAGTTTCCATGGTAACCTTGATTGTTTTTAATAGCAAGGAACTAAGAGACATAAAACATGCCTTGATTGGCAGCCACCCTAAGGCTGCACCGACTCCTTTAACGTAACCAAAATGCATTTTTCTTTATTAATACCAAGCAGAAAGCTACTTGTAATAAGTTCTGGAAATGGTTCTGACCCTTTGCAAACCAAAAATTGGAACTCCCCTCATACAGAACAGGTAGAAATGCTCCTGCTTTTGCCTTGTGTTTGCAGAAGTTTAGAGACTCAATCCCTGTTATTCTTTCTGCGTTAATAATTAAATTTTTTGGTGCTGAATGTTCCTCATCTTTAGGCACAGGAGGAAATTTGTATACACTTTTGAGCATAACAATAACTGACACTCATCACTTCTTATTCATCACTCTCTTTTCTGTTTGATCCAAATCTCTCTTGTCCATATGGTGCTGCTTGATTACAGTTTCTTCCCTCGGAACATTGACATCGGAGACGAACGGGTTGTTTTAATAATTGCAAGTTAATTGTAACATTACATTGCTAAGTACTCTATGTTTTGCTCTGCTGGGGTATTAGACAAGGAGATATATGGAAGAAACAGTGTCTACCTAGAAAATAGGGACAAACTCAACCCCATAAAATCTGTCTAGTTGAAAATGCTCTCCTGACAATAATTTGAGATAGCTGCATTTTATTTGTGCTGCTTCTGGATGTCTTGATTCTGAGAGCAGACATCTCAAGACACTTGCAAAAGCGGTTGGTGGTGTGGCAAAGTGGGATTCCAATGAGCAGCAATACTTACATGGTTTTTGCTAAATGGTATTATAACCTTGAGACTCAGGGAGTCACGTTTCTGACCCAGCCTACAAGTAAAAGGGAGGAAGAGTGGGCAGGGCATTTTTTACTTCCTGTACATTTCTTACATGTAACAGACATTCCCAATAATATTTTTTTCTTTCTTTCTTTATTCTCAAGTTACTTTATAGCGGTAGCTTCATGCATTCAAAACTTTAAAAGTAGAAGAACAGCATTTCCATCTGAGTTAATGGCATCATATGCTGGGTTAAGAAACTGTGATATGAGTTCCACACCACCTTGCTCTGCCTAATAGGGTGTCATAAAATCGCCTTTGAGAGAGCACTTCTCTTGTTAAGTTTCCCCGCTTACTTTGCTGTATCACTAATCCAATCAGGTCCACTCCTGCAGAGTCATTGCAGAAACTCTCCAGATGATGGAATTTGGAATGAAACCTCAGAGTTGGATAGTTCCAGCGTAACCTTCCCGTCTTTTCCCCACATTGCTTGGCTTTTCTTAATCAAGTCAGCTACAGCTATGGTTCACAACTCCTCCACCATTTCCTGAGCATGGGAAGAAGAATAACATGTTATTATTTATACCACCAAACCCCAAAAGATATCTATGCAACACTCAGTAAAAGTAATCATGAGTAAGAAAAAAATCCAATATAATGGTGATGAGGCAAAAAAATCCAAAGAACTACATTTCTGTTATTTTATAGAAATGTAGAATAATTTATGACAGAAGAAGCATCCAGAAATCATCTAAAACCTGGTTGACCTTCCATCCAAAGTAAGGCTCACTACAACTAGGTGGCTGACCAACCTGATACAACTTTGTCTCTAACCCCTTCACCGAGTACCTGCAAAGAGTCTGGCTCCATTTTTTTCTGTAACCTCCTGCTGAATACTCGAAGACTGCAATTAGACGCTGCCCACCCCCACAAAATACAACAGAAAGGCTCTTTTCATTAGACTTGCTCCAGTCTGTGAGTGCCTGTCTTGCAACAAGGGGCTCAAAACTGAGCATCAACTACAGCTTTGTTCATGTTTTCTGCTGAGATTTGCCCCATAATAAAAAATATTTCTACATATTTTCACCAGTATTTTTCTGGTCCTAATCCAGCCATGCTTTTATTTCTATGTCTTTAGCACACAGAAAACTTCCCTAATACACTTCCTTCTGCCCCCAAAAAACCACTAGCAAAAAGACCTAGAGGCTTTCTCATTACTGAGCTGCTGTTTATTTATACAGTAAGAACTATATAGCATTTGGGTAAAGTGACAAAGCTACATGATATTAATATTAGGCTGCTCAGTGAGCTGTGGAACTGGCCATAGCCCATCAGCCAGCTAATTAATGAAAAAATGTGAGAAGTAGAGAGCACTTACTTCTGATACTGAAAAATGAAAACAAACAGGAAAGAAATAAAAAGAAAAATCTTAACATAAATTGCTTCAAAAGTCTCGTGAGGATGTTTGAAAATGCACTTTTTTGTCACAGATACTGTATACTACAGTGTAAACTGAGGGCTGAATTGTCCCAAGTTACTTAGAAATACTGTGTAAAATGGATGCTTAAGAAAAAATTATGCGATGACACCCTTTCCTGTGATGCTCGGCTGATGTACTTTCTTCCTCTTCATATAAAATATGGGTTTGCTTTCTATACATGCTGAATTCTTCTAGTTCTACAATAATCCCAGAAGAGTTCAGTTGCTGTTCAGCCTGGAGAAGAAAAGGGTCTGGGGAGACCTTTGAGTAGCTTTCCAGGATCTGAAGGGAGCTGCAGGAGAGCAGAAGAAGAACTCTTTGTCAGGGAGTGGAATGATAGGACAAGGGGGAATAGTTTTAAACTAGAAGAGGGGAGATTTAGATTGGATTTAGATTGGTTCCTAACTACCGTGATCATGGCTGGATCAGGTCGCTATCTCAATTTGTCATCTTCCTTTTTCTTGAGCTTGGTAACATCTTTTGCAAAACAGATCCAACTTGCTAAGCTAGAAAACTTGGGAGGGAGAGTGTTGTACAAAGACTTGAGTTTCAGCCTTCACACTTAATGTCATTAAATGTTGGTCTGAGAGAGACTGGAGCAGGAGTCTGTTTCCTGAATAAATGTCACAGCACTAAATGGTAGACTTGGGAGAAGAAGAAGACAAGCAGTACATCTCTTGTTTTTATGTGTCTTTGAGGTGAAATCCAAATAAGAAGCTTTTGGGGTGAGATGAGCCAAATATTGATTAGCTAAATATTAACAAATGTCTCTTTTTTTTTTTCTGCTTGGTGGGCAATTAAACATTTTCCAAACTTCATTCAGAGTTTTCATTCTTGGGAAGAGAAGGGGTTAAAATAACAAGAAGATGCAAGGAGCATTCTCCTCCACACTGCAAATCCAGGTCTTTCAATGGATGAGGATTTTTGTAACTAGTTAATACAGAGGAAAAGGCAAGTCTTTAAAAAGATCACAGCTTTGAATAAGATATTTTTCCAAATGTGTTGGCCATATTATTCTGATTTGTGCACCCAGGTTCTCTGAAGACATCCTCATCAACCTGCTGGAGCCTTTAGAAATCCTACCCAATAAACTGAGTAATATAATATTTATTTTTTTAATATATTTCATTTAATAATATTCAGATCCCAGATGGTCCCATAGCAAAAAGGAGTAGCTAAAACACAAAACCAACTCATAGATCTGAGAACTGAAAGAGCCTGACATTTTTCTTTTTAAGTAAATACCATATTTTAATTGCTGCAGCCCCAAGGTAACCATAAACTCGTGCACTGGCAGCTCATGCGGATTTTATGAGGCTGTTTACTCTGTTGTGCTGGAAAAAAAAAGTTTGTTTGGCAACTGCTGCTGCTCCTGATGCTTACATCACCTGTAACCCAGAAAGCATCTTCCTAAACAAGTAAAAAAAATTAAGAAAGATTTTACCTGCAGTGAAAAACCTAAGAAAAGGAATTCCTAGTACACAGTCAAAGTGGGGAGTTGTTAAAGAGTATAGAGATGGCTCCAGTAGGAGTTGTTGCCTGGCCCTGCCAGTCACCCCCCGTTTTTAGCGTTATTTTGCTTCCATTTAAGGGAATGGGGACATCCTTCTTGATTGCAAAGATGGACTGTGGGTACTTAATATCTTCTTCTTTTATTTTCTAACTTCTCCATTTGTAAAATGAAATTAGCGATACCCTCAAAGTCTTTTTTTATTAGCTTTTCAGGTTTGCAGAGCTTTTTGCTTTCTAGTGGTATAGGCCTTGCTACTTAACACGAGGTCATGACACCATTGAGTATATGCATTTTAATAAATATCATGTTCTAGTAATTAATGTTAGTAAGAGGATCCAATTCTAGGCAGTACATTTGTCATCCTATGAGTTTTATGAATTATAGAAACTAACCCAAATCCATGATGAAATCTGCACTCTTTCTGGAAAGCAGCGGAACCAAAAATATTTTTGACGATGTGATGTATAATCTTTAACAAACAGGAATTTTTAGAAAGTGCTTGAATGCTGCAGGAGCAAACAGCTAACAAGAACCTGAAGTTCTGCATTGACATATTTAGATGTCTAATGTAATGGGAGCACCCCATTTTAAATGGACTTAAACCAGGTATTTTTACATTTCGTTATGTGCTTTTCAAACTAAGATTTACTATTTAATGTTTTCTGCAGACAGTAATATCTATTCCAGTGGTATCTGTTTGTTTTGCCCTGGTTGCTTCTATTTCCCACAGTTTAACGGGAGATAGATCTATTATTACTTAACAGAGTAAGTACCATCCATACCTTTCCACTTAAAAAAATACAAGCTTCATCTTTCCTAATCACCTGAAACCACCATCACTTCTAGCTAGCAAGCTGAAATACTATAATCGAGGATATTTTCTAAGGCATAAAAAAACCAATTACATCCCATTTAGAGTCAATTGGAATTTGAAGCCTTTCATTTATTCCTTTAAAATCTTCTGCTAATGTATATGTTTAGCGTTATTAACTCATGCTCTTTTCTATTTAATCCCATGATGATCAATTAACCAGGAAGGATGTGGTAGACCCCAACTGTATGGAGGGAAGGACATACTGTCCTTGCAATATAAGAATCAAATATAGGTCTATATTTATGAAACAATAGATGTTACCTTTGGCTTTTCTGCCATCTTGGCCATGATTCAGAAGGATGTCTATGCACGTGCTAGGTTTTGTGCACATCTATCATATTAAAGTCAAAGAGGCATAAGAAAATCCCTAAATAAAATTGAAAAGAGGTTAACATATGATGCTTTACTTTTTTAATTACTCTTTGGAAAACACAAGCAAGCAAGCAAGAAGTACGCCGAGCTTCAGAACTATTTAGTACTTGGAATGCCTGGAAGTTTTGAACTGGTCATCTTACATAAACCTGATAAAAAGAGAGAATTATTCACAATGAGTAATGATGAAATCGTACTATTCTTTTACTATTTTATATTTGTTCATATGTATACTATTTTATAATAGACTGAGTAGAAAAAATTAAAACTTTGGAGTTACTTATAAGTAGCATTTAAGACTATTCTGTTGCTCAGTGTAAGTTAAGCTTTTTTACTGATGTTAATTTAATATTTATTTAATGAAATTATATATTTCTGCTTTAAAAATAATGAAAGCATTGAGATTGTGAAGGATTGACTTGGTGATCTTGCAAGAAACCTTTTCTCCTTCTTGAAGCTAATTATTACTTTTTGTGAAACCCACAATCTTTATGAAAAGCCAAGAGGTCTGGGATTTGTTTGTTGTTCCATTAGCTTGAAAGAAAGTTATATTATTACTCAGTTGTGACTTCTCAGAGAATAATCACACCAGGTGTGGGAAAGAGGGCATTGTGCAGCAGCAACTACAGACATAAAGTATGGGAGCTTTTTTTGTCTCTCAAAAAGAAAAAAAAATATGAAAAGGATCCCTGGAGAAATGCACTTTCAAGAAGCTCTGCTTTTAAAAGGCATTAAAGATTTTGCACTGTGCTATAAATGGACACCTGTTCTATAAGCTGTACCTCAACGAGGTGACAGCGGTTGCCATGTCAAATCTCAACAGGCTACCTCTACCCATGTGCTTCTACGTTAAGAAATGCCACTGCAGCAGAATGAAACGTAACCTTTAATTTACGTTCTTTGGTCTAAGCTTGAGATAAATGCAAGAGAAATGTAAGAAGTCCCTGCCTCTCAGTGGATTTACTTTAAGCCAGTCTCTCTCTTTTAGGGTTCTTGTCAGCTGGGAGTTCTTCCATGAGGAAAGAGAAGTTGTGTTCCTGTTTTGCTCTCAAATGAAGAAAGAGAAAATTAGATTGATATGTGTCTGTCTATTTTGTAGCTGTAGAAGGTGGGACTACTGCTGCAAGTCTTCATCACCTTTAATGTCCCTGTCTCCAATGCAATCATCCAGAGGTTTCATATGCATTACACAATGGAGCTATACTGTCCCTCCAGGGATGGGGCAGCCACAGCTTCTCTGGGCAACCTGGTTCAGTGCCTCACCACCCTCACAGCAAAAGTTCTTCCTAATATCCAACCTAAATCTCCCCTCTTCCAGTTTAAAACCATTACCCCTTGTCCTGTCACTCCACTTCCTGACCAAGAGCCCCTCTCCTGCTCTCCTGTGGGCTCCCAACATAACTCTGAGTGTCCTTTTCTAGATGTAAATGGCAGAATGGGCTCCAGGAACTGTATCAACCAGAACAGCCTGCCTTTCCCATGCTCACAGCAGGTATATCCACAAGCAGGATGGTGAGACACTGTTGCTCTGACTACTTAGTGTGTTTTGGAAAGCTCCATGTGCAAGATAAACTGGACAACTAGGTTTTTTCAGGAAGAATTAAACAGATTAATATTTTTTTTTCTTATTTTTCTCCTTTCCTCCCCATTTTCTCCCCACGCCCCCAACAGAGATTTATAAAATAGCATCCGCAATCTACATGGCATCAATTTCAAATGTAATCACCAGTGCGGAGAAAGGTTCTGAAGCTCAGAAGTGTTAGGATCTGCTGAAAGATCCTGGGGGCAGAAAGCAGAGCAAAGGGGTTTGTTGCTCTGTGGGCAAGTGCTGACCATTCTTTAAACCGATGGTAACACCATGAGCTCTATCAGAGGCCAGTGGACTTTGATAGCATGTAAATCCTGAATCATAGGGATCTTCTGTTCTCCTTGTCATTTTGCATGCCCCGTTCTTCAGTTTAGAAGCTTCTTACTGGTTGGCATTTGAGGTTTAATTGATATCTAGTGTGTAGTTGGAATATAAGATCTCCCTGAGTAAAATTTATTGATATTGCACTCAGGAGAAACATTTCTGTAATTTACTGGGCATTTCTTGGAAGTGAAAACATTATAATTGCCAGAGAAAAGACACATGCAAACATGTCTCCCTTTAGTTAATTTACTGTTGTGATGGACAGACATCTCAATACATTTGTAACGGAATCAGAGTATGCAAAAGGAGAAATCAAAGACGTGCAGTTCATATTTTAAAGGCAACATAAATCAATGTCACTCTGCCGATGGTAATGTATTCTCATCAATCTACACGAGCTGAGAATCTGTCCCACGAACCGTCTGTCACGACTAATACGTCGAATATCCAGTGGGTGTTTGTCACCAAGTGTCCAGTTTGTTTTAAATTATGTTTGAAGACACTAATTCATCCTTTTCAAACCAAAGATGTGCTTAAACTGAAACCAGATTGTAGCGACTCTCAGAGAATTGTTCTTTTCAATAATCTAGGGAGTTTCACTGTGATGAATGCCCGATCCAGAAGGCGTGTCAAAGAAGAGACTTCAGGGGGTGTAATTTGTAGAGTAGAAGGGAGTACCTAATGTTTCTATACGATTTGTTTAAAGTCTTTCAAAGACTGTATTTAAGTAGTTTTCTAAAATGTTTACATAACACTATAAAGGTCAAATAACACAACATGACACATAAATCCTGCTTCTCATAGTATTATTTGGTGCTTCGATTTTTCCCCTTTAATATGAAATGAATATTTTGCTCAAAGTTCCGTGTTGAAATACTTGAAAATAATTTTCACTATAACTACTGCTTTCTCATACTTTTTTTCATGCATACCAAGGAGGATTTTTCAGGCAGAGAAATGTGTTTTGCGTGAAATGCCTTATGCTCAGAACTCTTTTAATAACAAATCCTAAAGATGAAAAAAAACAAAACAAACCCACTAATTTTTTAATGAATTGACAAAAACTATTTATACAATTTAATGCAAAGTGTTTGTTTAGATACATAAACAATTTTAATTGTTTTAAGTAACAGCATGAAAACTCATAAAAATTACAAAAATTATAAACTGAAACGTAATTGCTTGTCTCTTTTACTCTTTTTCTCTGCTTTGTTCAGTGCACTACACACTGGAAATATCTATTTGCTTTTGCTTTCTTCTTCTTCTTCTGAGCCTTGAAAATCAAATACTCAAGGATTCTCAGTTTTGGCTTCAGGAATTCTAAAAAATCGTCAAACGCTGCTGCATTAACATGAAACAGTAAAAAAATGTTCATAATTCAGTGACACAATATTGATAAAATACAGGTAAAATATCTGAGACTATCAATTTATGATCTATGATACTATGGGAATGTCATTTATATCATTATTTGTTACAGAAAAATATACTAGACTTTTTAGTTTTTCCCTTCTCTGAGAAAAAATAACATTCAGGAAAATTTCTCTGTAGTTTGGGGAATGGGGACGCACACAAAACTCTGGTAAAGGGGTTGATGTAAAAGAGTAGTCAGTTTATACTGGTCAAGGTTTTTGATAAAGTTTTTGGTAGGATATTTGATCTTTGCCAGTTGTGGTTCTTGGAGCAGCAGGCGTATGTGGGGAACGGCTCCTCCTCTCTAAAATGGTATGGATTTGATGGGTGGACTGTTTGGTGGATGAAGAACTGGTTGGATGGTCACATCCAGAGGGTAGCAGTCAATGGCTCAATGTCCAGATGGAGATCAGTGACAAGTGGTAGCCCTCAGGGATCTGTAATGGGACCAGTACTCTTCAAGATCTTCAACTATGCTATAGTGTCATTGAGTGCACCCTCAGCAAGTTTGTGGGCGACACCAAAGCTGAGTGGTGCGGTTGACATGCCCAAGGGCCAGGATGCCACCAAGGACCTAGACAGGCTTGAGAGGTGAGACTGTGTGAACCTCATGAGGTTCAACAAGGCCAAATGCAGGGTCCTGCACCTGGCTTGGAGCAACCAGAAGGCTCCAGTGAGACATTGTGGCCCTCCAGTGCTTAAAAGGGGTCTACAGGAATGATGAAGATGAACTTTTTAGCAGGCCCTGTTGTGATAGGACAAGGGGTTGTGGTCAGTAAACTAAAAGAGGGAAAATTTAGACTAGGAAGGAGTTAATTTTTTGACAATGAGGGTGGTGAAACTGGAACAGATTGTACCTCAGCTTTAGAGTAAAACATAACTTTGGCCTGCACACTGTGAGTCAATCTCACCCAAAATGTGGTTTGAAGGACCCCAGCCTCGTCAAAGATATCTCAAGTTTTTGTCTCACGGCATAGCACTTCCAGAAGACAGCACTATTTCAACACAAGCCTAACTAGAAAGGCCACTGACCATTTAAGCAGGAACTAAGCGGCAAAGAACAAATAGTTAAGGGGAGAGCACAGTTAAGGGAATGACTGTTCATGAGGTGTTTTTCAACAGTACCTGGACCACAAGGAATCAGATGATACTGCAGATTCAGTCATGGTTGACACACTACAAACCCAGTTGTTGCACTCCACTCTCAGTTTTCTACTTGCGCTTATTCACTGTGACTAACCAACCTGATTCCACATTGACTAAAAGGTCATCAAGTCCACTGAAGAATCTGAGCTGTGCAAGCAGACAGGGAGAAGGAAGGAAGACAGGCAGAAACAGAAGAAGGTGTACACTCAACATCAACAGAGAAACAGAGCAGAAATGGAGACTGAAGGAGATAATGCAATTTTCTGCTAGCTAACACTGCATTTCAGGGGAGAAACCAAGAGCCTCAAAGTCTGCCCTCAGAGACCCCACAAGGAGATGGGAATGAAGTTGCTTGTACTTAGGGAATTGAAGCAAAGAGGTTGATAGGTTGATGTAGAAATATAAAACTGAAAAAAAAAAGAAAAATCTAAAAAAAAACCAAAAAAACCCAAAACAAAAAAAAAGCCATTGGAAAACTCAGGTCTTTCTTACAAAAATAAGAAGCACAAAAAATAAGAATCATCAGGGTTCCTAAGTTACGTACGCTTTGCATAACAAAATTTGGTTCAAATTACAGATTTCAGAGAAAAAAAAAAAAATAGACAACTATAATTGCACTAAATTAGCTGTCATATTTAAAGTCTTCTTCAGTGCAATGAAAAACCAAGAAGAGTCTCAGTTTTCAAAACATACGTGTAGGCATATCCAGAGGATTATGGTGTGAAGGATGGCAACGCAATCAAATACAAATATTTACTATGATCACTCTTCCATATTGAAATTGAAGAATTTGTTGGTTTGGGTTTTTTTTGTTTGCTTGCTTTTTAAATTAGGAGGAATGTATTTATTTCAATATGGTGGTACCAGTAGTGAGTCTATTTTGCCATGAAAATAGTCTCATAGTCTCTGTTTTTCCCTTTAAAAGTGCACATGGCATTGGGACTGGATAAGCAGTTGAAATTCACAGTCTTCTCAAAGATTCCCATTCAGCTGATCAAGACTATTTAAATATCATTTTCTTTACATCCAGCAGTGGCTACTACACAAGTGAATCCATTATACACATTACTTGTTTCAGAAGAGTTGGAGTTGGGGGTCAGGGGCAGACAAAGTAAGAACTTAAACAGGTCATCAAAGCGATTGACGTACCTGTTGTTTACAACTGAGTCATGTCATCGAGAGGTTTTGTGAGACACCATGAACGGCTCTTCCCTTTTCCACGATAATTTTGTAATTGCCCTGCTCCTATTTGAAACAGGAGTTAAATTCAGGTTAGGACAGTGGTTCCAGTAACGAGCCCTGAGTCTCTACAGAGGAGAAATTATATTTGTGCTTTATAATATATATGAAAACTTTGGAGAACTGTGACTCACTGGAGCCCACCAAAATAATTTCAGCCTTCAGAGAGCAGGCTCTGATCAACAAAACAACCAAAGCTGCAACAAGTAAAAACTTATTTTTATCTATTAAATAAGTAGTAGAAAACCCCTGCCTATTTAATGTCTATTTAATATAATGCCTGTTTAATATTTATGAATGTGCATTTTAGGGGAATTTGCAGGTTGCAGACATATAATAAGCAATGCAATGTAGCTAAGCAATGTTTGATTGCCACCTTTTGTAAACTCTCGAGTGAGCTTAAAGTTAGAGATTTGGCATTGTTTGCAGACCACTAAAATATTCCAGGTCCCACTGGTCCTATGCTGTCCAAACCCTGTTTTCTTCAAGTTGGATTCCTCGTGCAAGGAAGCTGGAATTACAGACTTCTTGCATGAAAGGAACTTGGAATGTCAACCTTTGCCCACTTCTCAAGACAATAAATCTCTGAATTCGCTGTGTTCTTGAGCACTTGTATTGAAAAGCCAGCTCTCCTACTTGTCAACCACTTTAACAAAATGACATCAGGGTGAAAAAAAAATAAAAATATCAAGGAGTAGGAAGGCAGAAAAAAAAGTTGAGCAGGCAGATAGACTTTAGCATGTACAAAATTGAAACAGTTCAAAGACTGTCTTCACTTAATATCAGCCCAAACTGTTTGAAATAATTGCTGTTCAGCAACATAGATAATAATATGCTACTTCACACAAATATCTAATGGCTTCAACGTGAGGAACTAACTCTAATGGAGTGTCACAGTAAAATATAAAAACCACTGATGGAGGCTGCAGCAGCAATTCAATCTCTGAAGTTCCATTGTACGGAGCTGCAGGTTTGGTGATTAGTGATGGGTGCAAAAATATTTTAATTCACAACAAACATGATAAATACCATTGTGTGTATCCTTTTTAAATGAGAACAGTGAAGAGAAAGAAATGTCAATGTTATCCCGAAAACTGTAGTGAGAAAGCATCGCTTTGAATGTCAAAATACAAGGAAATGCTGGAAAGTCATGTGAAATATTTTCTAATACCCTAAAATAATGTCTTTTGAAGCTTTCAAAGTAACACACACACTGAGAATGAAAATATTTTCGATGTTTATCTCTCACAGACGTTAGGTGTGACTTCATTTCAGATTCAAGTACTGGTGACTGACTACAGGATGTGAGCCTTTCAGATTTGAAATATAAATATCAACTGGGGAAAAATGCAGTACGGTGCAATATCGTACACACAGATGCTATTTCAAATATATATGGAGAAAATGGATATGTGTAAAATAGTTATAAAATAATATATGACGGTAGAGATTTTGAGTTCTATAGTACTATAACTAAGGTGTGTTTCTACATTTGTATTTTTATTTAAGACGGTTTTCCTTACAATGATAAGAAAATTAAAAAAAAAGGAGGAAGGAAGCTAAACTTTAGGGTAATTTCATTTCATTTCATTAATGTCGTTATTAGTTTAAAAAAAAAAAAAACCCAAAACTGTATAACTCATCTTTCATTCATATAGAGATGGGTTAATCTTACCTAAAGACCAACCGTACTGTTCCACTGCTGGCAGCAGGACTTTCGCGCTTTTTCTCACTGCATTGCCACCACATTGGGAGAAGTGGGGGATGATTAAAATCTTCCATCTCTAGTTTCATTTTTTAAGACATTTGAAGACATTTTATCAGCTCATGGAAATTAGGGATGTCTGCAGGTCATTTTAACTCATCACTGGCATAGACATCTTGCCTACAATGGTGGCTGAGTCCAAAAAAAGTGAAAAATTGGCACTTTTCTGGCACTACTTGCATTGTTTGTGACTTAACAATTACCACTATGCCCAAATGCTCCAGGATTTCAAGTCATTCCTGAGCATACTGTCCTGTTTGCCTTGCAGCACAACAGCAGCACCACATCTTTCTTATCATACAGGTGTCAATTCAAATATTACGTAGCCACAACTTGGTAAGAATTAAAATTTTTCCTGAGATGAGAAAAACAGACAATCAGAAGAAGCAGTGTAATTTCCTAGTGCTGTCTGATCTGAAAGCCTACCTTTGTGCTGTGATTCTTCTGCAATAGGTAGGAATTTAAAGATAATCAGGAATGACTGGTAGATAAGCAAAAGTGTTTTGTGGGTTGTGAGGTTTTTTGGGGTTTGTTTGGTTTGTTTGGTTTTTTGGGTTTTTTGGTTTTTTTTTTGTTTTGTTTTGGTTTTTTTTATGGTATATGACTTCATAGATGGAATATTTGACCCCTACTAAGAAGAAGCAGTTTGGGAAGACTCAGTGCACACGTTTATCTTTGGGAGCAGAGATTCCAAGAGCCTGAATGATTAATGAAAGGTTGTCAGGTCTCACAGCACATCCATATTGAGATTTACCTTTCATACCACTATGACACACAAGCATGAAAGCTACACTCTGACCTTCATTCATGTAATTCAGTTAAAGTACATCAATCATATTTTCTTTCCTTGGTTGAGTGGAGATCATGTTGTTTCATTTTAGGAACAATTTGCCCAGGGTGTATATACCATAATATACCATGTATATACCATAATATGCCTCCTCAAAAAGCGATATTGTGGAAAAGGAGGGACAGCAGCAGGAGATGTACATGGTTTCAAAAAAAAAAGAAAGAAGGAAAGAAAGAAGGAAGGAAAGAAAGAAGGGAAGAAGGAAAGAAGAAAGGAAGGAAAGAAGGAAAGAAGGAAAGAAGGAAAGAAGGAAAGAAGGAAAGAAAGAAAGAAGGAAAGAAAGAAAGAAAGAAAGAAAGAAGGAAAGAAAGAAAGAAAGAAAGAAAGAAAGAAAGAAAGAAAGAAAGAAAGAAAGAAAGAAAGAAAGAAAGAAAGAAAGAAAGAAAGAAAGAAAGAAAGAAAGAAAGAAGGAAAGAAAGAAGGAAAGAAAGAAGGAAAGAAAGAAGGAAAGAAAGAAGGAAAGAAAGAAGGAAGGAAAGAAGGAAGGAAAGAAGGAAGGAAAGAAGGAAGGAAAGAAGGAAGGAAAGAAAGAAGGAAAGAAAGAAAGAAAGAAAGAAAGAAAGAAAGAAAGAAAGAAAGAAAGAAAGAAAGAAAGAAAGAAAGAAAGAAAGAAAGAAAGAAAGAAAGAAGCTATAAATGATCTTGTATGTGCTCTGCAAGTTGATAGTCTTCGCACCCAGTCAAAGACAGTATCGTGTAATCAGTTTTTACTCAGAATTTTATGTCTTTCCACTCTGAAAAGAAAGAAACAGAGACCAGTTAAAAGATGATGGCTGAGATTAAAAGGAAAAATCGGGTGTCAACAGCAAGGCTGAGGAAGATTGAACTGCCAAAATCAGAAAATGGAATCTAAAACCTCCAGTTCAGTGGCTGCTTGGGTTTTCTAGGCACTGGCACTCTGCATTATGTTGCTGCTCAGATCTTAGCAGGCAGAGTCCTAACTCTAGTATACCTCTTCTTTATATTTAAAAATAAGATGGAGAGATACTTATGTTACTTTAAGGCACTGACCTGTTCTAGTGGCATGAATGTTCAAAATGAAGAGTTAATGGCTTCCTTTTTTAATCCACGCCTGCAGCTGCCCCCCGTTGTTCCACAGTAGCCAACTACAGAGAAAAATTCTCCCCTCAGAGAGGATTCAAGCTCCTATTTCTCATCTCCTAGGTGAAGGCTCTATCAATCTGGCAGCAGATAAAGAGTGTGTGCCCATGTCCCTGTGCATCTCCAGACACATACAAATATGGGGCTTATTTGCCACTCTCTTCTAGTCGATGTAATTTTAGAAAGTTATTAGTCTGCGATTAAAATATATCCAACATTGTAATATTACTCGTACCATTTCAAAGATTTCCTCGGCGTAATTTCTTATTTTGTTTTGTGCTCTTGACTTGTAGTCTAGATTTTGAATTATATTAAGTAGGTCACAAATTTAAGGTAGCTAGAATTTTTAGAAAAAGTATCCCAAAGTCACATTCCACACTTTTGCTAGTTTGTCTTCAGTCTCTAACCCTCATTTAGGTAGGGAAAATACTTTGATAACCTGCTTGTATTATCAGTAACTTCGGAAGTTTTACAAGGTAGCAAAGTCAGTATAATGACTTACCAGGGTCTGCGGTTTCATTGGTACAAAAAATTTCAGGTAATGGATCCTGCACTAGGTGCTTCTTCAGAGTGCAGGACTTCTTCTACCGGGTGAGGACTTCAGTAAAGTTATCCCCATACACAATGCCCTTGTCACGGTGCTAAGCAACAAGGTTACCCTGTGACCTGTTTTAGAGTGGGACTGTCCATTAAATAAATGTTAATTCATCCCAGCATCATCATTCTAGTAGACTATAATGACCTTAGGTTGCTTCTAGGATGAAATGAAGACAATTGTTTCACCAAATGCTTTATTCCAAGATTTAATTATATTGTTAATCCTTTAAGAAGCGCGGAAAATCCCCTCTAGCAATACAAATCCTTCGCACAGATTCAGACAGCCCTAGTTGTTCATCTTTTAGACCGGCGTTAAGATGCAATTAGCACAAAAATTGTAACTCTGACTACCCTGCTGTGCCAAGCTATTCTGTCCAGGGAATGGGCCACATCCATGCGAGTACAGTCATTTGTGGTGGGAAAACAGTTCATTGGAGTTGAACAGATTTCAGAGAAGAAGACTCCAGCAGACTATAGAGGAGAAAGTCATACTCGATGTTCTTTGTGTCCTAAACCCATGGTGTTCCTTATCATTTCTCTCTGTAAGGACTGTGGCAGTGACCTTTCCATCTTAGTCTGGTTTCTTTAGCTTTCCTGGAACACATGATAAGGTTAATAAATATTCCCAAACTCGTCTGCAACAGAAGAATGAGGATTGGGGTATGTGAGTTTCCGGTGGTAGCCTGACTTCATTTTGTTAGGTGAGCACATTTTCTTAACAGATATTTAACGTGGGAAACGAAACTTGTGTTTTTGCTAAGAAAATGTATACCTTCAGCCGTGTTTTACACTTGCACACGTGCTGAGACTTTCAGGGCAGAAGTATAGACAAAGCACAGAAAATACTTTGAAAAGAATCAGTTACAAGTGGGATAGGTTGTTAAGAAGTTTAAAAATTTCTTTTTTTTTTTTTTTTTAAGCTGTAAAATTCACTCAAAATGTCTGCATGGGGGTATAAGATACCCCAGAAGGGAGATATCTGTTCCAACGATACCCCTGCAGCCTGTACGTGTGAGAGCTTTCATGTCCAGTGCCAAATTGGCGCTAGTCCTCGGGTAACACACTTACCAGGGTTAACAGGAAGGATTTATGGCTGGTTTAATATTATCAACCGGATTGTCAGATGAAAAGACTTCAATAATTAAAAGTTCTTTGTTTATGATTTAACAGAAAGGCTGAGTAGGACTGACTTTACCTACTTAAGCTTTTTATGGTTTTAACTTCTGCATCTGTACAGGTCACTATTTGCTTCTGTACAGTCAAAGTAGAAAATTAAGGGCAAGGCTCAATTAATCTGACCTATTTTTTTTGATATAACTTTTATGTATTTTAAATATTTTCTTTACAATGAGAAAAATCTCCCCTTTCCTAATAAAACAAATCTAGATAATCCGGATGGCAAACTTGGGTGTTATTGTCTACACTGCATCAGACAAATCCAGACACCAGTCAGGTCTCATGAATGATTTTGCTCTATTTGAGACACCAACTAACCCTGCCATCTAACCTGCTTTCAGTGTTGAAATACTTTCACACACACAACATTTTTTTGTCATCGAAAAGTGACAAAGATCTCAAGAAAAGAGGTAACACAATGAGATAATTCACACTCATGCACAGACCACAAAAGGTTGGGTTTTAACACAATCAACAAATGGCCTTTTTCTTCCCTCCCTTATCTGGTAAATATCACAAGCTCACTGTGGTACTTGGAACAATCATTTTAAATCCATTTGGGGTTATCTGAAATGGTAGATGACACTAGCAATGACTGAACACACTTTTCAATACCTGACCTTGTATCCAGTTATTCTCAGGGACCATATCTCATTCTTTGTCCAAATCTGAAGGATTCAACCAAAGAGACGTTTTTTGTAGGAGGAAAAATCCATTGATATCTTAGAGTCAGAAGACCACTAGGAGTTGAGAAACTGGCTATGTTAAGCGGCCACAGGTAAGCAATAGTGTCTGTTATTCTGGTGAAATCTCAATATATGAAGTTTTAATGAGCTCATACTTTTATTTGGATCAGTGCCACCATATTCTGTGTTCCACTAAGTCAGAACAGGGAGAGAATCTCCTACTCGCTGTAGATTATCACTGTTACTTATTAACCAAATGTACTTGTTAACCAAAGGTTATTTGAAAAAGAATTTTTTTCCCCAGTGTTATTTAGGCAGAGAGAAATTCACCCATTTAAAATCCTCAACAATGTATTACTTTGCACCTTGGAGACAATTTCTAAGCCCTTGACAAATATTCTGGGGAGATAAAGGATATTAAAACTGGCCAACAATAAGAGATGAGATGGGACACTGAATCTTCAGTTACACAGATTTAGAGGTTATGGACTTTAACAGAAGGGCAGCAACATTTATTCTCAGAAATTCTGTCTCTGGAAAACAAAAAGCACTTCTACAGAAGATAAACTTTTATTTTACTGTAACGGAAAAGCTGTTCCACTGTGAAAGCAGTAACTTTCTCTGAAGGGATGAATATGTTTGGTGACACAAACATCTAGGCATTCCTTGTTACTGTAGGCATGTCAAACACATAGTGTAGGAAAAAAAAATATCACAATTTGGGTTGTTTCTTGCTTATATATTCCACCTTTCTCTCAGATATCATTAACATTATTATCATGTATATATTATTCTTCCACTATAGTCATTGAACAGCGAGCGTCCCATGGAAAACCAACATAAGAGCAAAAACGACAGCGGTGAAAAGAAGACACCAGGATGAGAAACTGGATGGAGTATATCCAGGCTATATCACTATCTCCAGGTCCATTCAAAATCTGACTGCATTGTGTCTCGGCTCTAGTTGGCTCCACAAGCTTGATTCTCCCTAGTTATGCCTGGAGGCCTGCAAAGATCTCACCTTTGTCTCTTGCAGCCTTGGGCAAAAATTTACTGACTGTCTTGCTGAAATTACACTCAGTTTTTGACACCATTACATATTGCTCCTTTCCAGAACAAGAATAAAAACCCTGTAATCCGTAAGACCTGAACTGGAGGTTCAGGAGAAAAAAAGTCTTTTCAGCATCATCTACATAAACCACCTTTTTAAGGTGTAGACGTTAAGAAAGCTTCCTGGAATAAATACACTTGAGAATGATAACTTCTGCTAAATTCAAATTTTTCTCTGAATTTTCTTCTGCAAGAAACTGACTCTTTACGTAGAGGGGAAGGAAGTATCACGTCTCTCAGAGACGTTTCATTCTTCCTTCACATATCTTTGTATTGTTTGGATTCAGGGCACGCCTGAGCTTCCCAAACACAATGTTTAGAGATTTACTTTCTTTCAAATAAAAACTGAGAATACAGAGAAACAGATAATAGCTTCAGGGAGGTCAGGAAATGATCTGTCAGTACGTATTGCTAAAAAAACAAACTGCTGTTACAATTGAAAGCGGATAGGAGCCAGCAAAACGATACTCCAGACTGTTTGACCAGATCTCTAACTCACTCTAACACATCTGAAACGTAGACAGCTACGTTGGAGAGATGCAAAGTTGGGAATCTGAACCTGTAGCTGGAAGAATTCTTCCAAGATGTTCATCTCGTGTCCTAACCTGCCTTGGATAACAGCAGAAATGGGGACTTAGGTATGGAAAGAGTCTAAATACAATGACAGTCCCTGAGGATATTCTCCCCGTCACCCAGTGATTAGTAGCCATCAATAGATTTTTCTGCTGGAATTTGTCTAGTCCCCATCTTAAAAGATCTCCAATAACTAATGCCCTGGTCTACTCTTGCCAACAGTTAGGCCAACAAACAATCATTCTAGAATTACAATATCAGCAAAGAGATGTCAACCTTTGTGATTCCCATGGATTCTTCTTGATATAAAACCATATGACCAAAAAAACCCACAAAAAACAATTCTGCCGTTATCCTGTATCTTTTTCTAGCTTAACTCTTTCAGATTAAAAACAACCCAACATAGTAATTGCCATGTTGAGGCTAGCTTTTCATCTGATTATCTTCCAGCTTACTCTCTTGAGCACAAACTACTTCTTTTGAATTTTCCCAGTTTGATACAATTTATTTGTCAGTATTCACTACAGATTCTCACCTTCAACAGAAAAAAAAGAGTATTTCCCTTTTCTCTCATACACACACAGGTGCCCACCCTTGTTTTATGATGTCTCTTCTTTCTCCTGCTACATACATAGACTTAATCCAACCAGCTAGTTTAAATTCAGCAGCTATAAAATTAGGTGAGGTAGATTTTTTATTTAGTGCAGCAAAACGGTTCCTAGGCTTGTTGAGTGACAAATGTGTATATTTACCTGTTCTCTGAAACTCTGCAGCCAGAGCTGAATAACCTATGCATTTTCAGATTTATGTCAGATGCTCGGAGTTACATGCAAACCCAAGGCTGCAGCTTTTGAATTCCTTTGCACGTGCAGTCTCCCAGTGGATGCAAATCAGCATTTGCAAATGAAAAAATGTCTGAAGCGCGATTTGAAGACAGAAATATTTTGCTGCAATGCATGTTTACACTGTTTATTGAAGTTAATACACTTCCTGGAAACCTGCACTACAGCATATAAAGGAAAAATAAGTAGATTAAGCAATATATTTCCTAAATTTTGGTGTTCCTAAATAGAATGATTAATTGTAGTTTTTGGGGTGTAAATTTGGTGAAAAACTTAATATACTTGGGGAAACTCTGTTAGGAAATCAGGTTATAAACAAACACATCTGTACTCTAAACAAGATAGATAATAAGACATCTGAAGTACGTATAATTATATGTATATATATAGCCCTCACTTTAAGCATTACATAATTTTCAAGTTTTACGCTGCGAGCACCATACTACATACATACTTATTCAAATGCTATGGCTACACCTTTGATAAAATTTTATTGGAAAGCTGCTCATAAAAAACTTCAATTTCTTGGCATGTAATTTCAAATAACAGCCTATAGTGATTTTTTAAAATGTTAAATTAGAAATTGCCTTGTAAAATGTAACTGCTGCTTAATGCATAATAATTTTTCATTTAAAGCTTCCTTTAACACATTGTGGTAGCACTTAAATAAAGAGGAAAAGTTGTTAAAACAGTTCCTCCAGTGCTTTAAAATTTTAAAATAATTTGTCTTCCACTTAAATATGTGAACTGTTTTGGCAGAATGTTTAAACCAGGAAAGTAATAAAATACAGCTGTTCAAAGTCAACTACGAAAAACGACACCATGTGTCTTGCCTCTGAAATCCTAGTGTCTGCTAAAGAGCAGCATTAGCTATCTGCAATTTGAATTGAAGGCGATTAGACATTGTCAATCCCACTCATTATAAGAGTCCTTCAGTTTCTTTAATAGTATCTAACTGTCTTACATTCCATTAATATAGTAACAGGTAGAGACATAAAATTAAAACCAATTAGATTGCGATTCCACATAAAAAACATACCCACTTATAAATCCTGTGCTTTATTAAATTTCCTTCCAAGTTTGTTTCTGTCCAAGAATATTAGCCTTCGTAGGTCTCAGAACATTTTTCATAGATGACAAAAAAATATATCAAAATTGGAGATTATAAAGGAAAGAGGAGGAGCAGGAGAAGGAGCACGAGAAAGAGAAGGAAAAGGAGGAGGAGAAGGAGAAAGAGGAAGAGGGAAAGAGTGCTAGCATAGAAATAATAATAATTAAAACCATGTGGAAGAAGAATACCATAGCTATTTACAGAAGCATGAACTGTACACAGGGCAAATAAGCATGGTGTAGAGTCCTGACTTCCAGTAGTCTTCTCAATGCTACTGCACTTCCCTGGTCCTGGGAACTGGTCCTCCCATAAATGAAAAGTGTGTTCATAGAATCATGGAATGGTTAGAGTTGGAAGGGACCTTAAAGATCATGGAGCTCCAACCCCCCTGCCCTGGGCAGGGACACCTCCCACCACACCAGGTTGCTCCAAGCCCCATCCAGCCTGGCCTTGAACCCCTCCAGGGATGGGGCAGCCACAGCTTCTCTGGGCAACCTGGGCCAGGGTCTCACTGAGTTTTCTCAAAGACTTTCTTGTCTGAAGGAGCACAGGGTGAGGATGTCCCAGTGTAGATAAAGCAAAGCACAGTACGGCCTTCCTCGTTGGTAAACAGGGGGGTAGTAAATACCACATTTGGGCCATGGAAGTAGATTCTGACTTACAGGGAAGAATGGTAAACTGAAGTTGGTTGATATAAATTTCCTAAAGTATTGCCCAAGTCCACAGCACTTAGAGGTAGCATGAGAGGGATCTCTATTTAAGCTCAGTTCTGGCAGAACTGTGGTAGGCTCCACCCTGCTTTCACGCTAAATTTAGAATTTGCTTAATACAATATGAGCATAGATAAGTTTATAACTTTACAATCTGCCCTATGTGACTGATTATATAAAGATGGAGCACCTGAAGGGCAGACAGTGTGTCAGAAAAAGCTTTGATAACAGAATGTCAAATGCAATAGATGGACAAATTACGCTGATGCACCAAAGCATGTTTTCTTTTATTTATTTCTACTCCTTCTGTGTCCCTGAACTTGTTTTTGTGTAGAGGATTGTCACAGTAAGAGCTTCTCAGAATTCAAAATTAAATATATCAATACATCAATGCTTGAGGTAAGGTTACAAACGCTGGAGAAAGCTAAATCTGAATCAATAGCCAGAGAGAAGCATCAGTTCATTTCTTTTACACTTAAAAGTTTCTCATGTGACCAGCAGAATCTGTACGTGGCAGATAAATAACAGGAATTTCTCTCAGTTTGAGCTGCCTGTCAGGTTTGGGGTTTTTTTTAAAGGAAAAGGATATGAGCGTCCCAAAGAGCTTTGTGGCAATTCTTCTACACTTTTCAAAACTAATTAAACACAGAAACTTTTTATCTCACATATCAAGTGGGTTTCATTTATTTATTTATTCTAGAAAATACTCAAGTCACATGTCAAAAGCAGCAAATGATAAGAAATGATTTAACGTTCTACATCTGAAATGCACATTAATGGAGCATCAGCAAGTTTGACAAAATGCCATGGCATAATTATTTGCTAATTAGCTAGTGTAGTCAAACATGTAGGATTTACTGCTACTTACATGACTTTTCATTGTAGAACTCCAAAAAGGAAATGATAATGACTTCATGCTGTAAAGACGATTCTTTGTAGTTTTGGTTCATCTGCTTAGTTTCCAAATGGCACTGTATGCTGAAGCACCTCGTGTTTAGTATCATCTTTTATTTCACTTTGAAATTTCTCTCCAGAGTATGAAAAGCAAAATGGCAAAGACACTGATTTGAATAATAAGTGTACGTTACAATTACGTGTTACGATGTGCTCACCAAGATCCTAATGCCATGTCTTTATTGTTAATCGCATTGATCTATAATTACTACAAACAGTACATGTTTTATACTACCTGGACTGCTTAATACAGATAATAATGTACAATTTTCCCTTATTTTCAAAAAATAACGGAAATCCCAATAAATAAGTTCCCTTGTCTAAGCAAAGATGCAGGCTTGGCTTCAGCATGAGAGAAAAATGTGGAGCCAGAAGGGGGGCAAGAGCATGGAAACATTCACAGTGTCTCTTCTGATTTTGTAAATTGGAAGCAGCTTCCTTATTACTGACCTGCCTGTTTCATGAGCCTGTTCTGAACAGAACAGCGTGACTCAGGCCATTCCTCATTCAGCGGTAATGAAAACAGGTCAAGGAGAAGACTTGGAGAACTCATACAGAAAATGTTTCCTCGCCCCCACCTCTGCTGCTGAGCGATGCCGAGGTCTGAGTTCAGTGACCCGTTGAGTGCGCCACCATATCCAAGGATGCATTGCTCTTATAAATGGTGTCCATAAACCTTGAAATCTCCTTCTGATGGTTTAGTGGGTCTAAAAAGGAGCTTCAGTTACAAGTTCTCTTCAGCTCACGATTTTTCGCTGCTGAGAGCCATCTGAAAGAGGAAGCCTCTTCTTTTTGTCTGCTCTGTGAGCTTCCCCTCAAACAATGACATGGCCTTCTTCTCAGAGATATTTGCTGGCCATAGTTTTTTGCCACCAAGAGAAGGGGATGAATATGTCTCTACTTGCCATACAATGGCACTTGCCATAGTAGATAGCACATTGTTTGGATATGGTACAGTAGGGCCTTTTACAGAAAATGATAATTTAGGGCAAAATTTTGCCTGTCTGTAGGTGCATGACTTCCTTTGAAATCATCTGATTTCTGCATGTGTACCTGTGAGCAGAACTAGAGCTGCGTTTTTATAGTTTTCTTTCTTCATCATGAATTTTTCATAAAGTAAACCAAGACTGAACAATTTGTTGATCTTTCAGGTTCCTTCCAAATCATTCTATGATTCTAAACAAAGAGCAGCCTGTTGTCTAGAAAGGCACTACGATATTGGCCCTCAGGAGATAAACTTTTCATAAGAGAAGTTTTGAGGGCTGACATCTAAAAGGGCAGATTATAATCTGACTTTCAAAGAACATGGCTTGAAACATCTTTGGGCTCTGGATGTCTACAATTTAATTGTGTAGACCAAGCTTGAGGCCTAGGATGTTTGTATAGACAACATAAAAACAACTAAGAATTGTTGTTTCCTTCATCGATTTTGAAGGGGAATGAAAAAATAGAGGCAGGGTGGATTGTGGATTGTTTTCTGGAAAAGTTCTCTGTTTCCATAACACTAATGGGGATGATTATACAGATTACTTTACTTAAATATACCTAAAAGACTTGTAAGTTCCACATTCAGCATCTCATGACTTTGAAATGGCTCCTTTAATGCTTCCCCAAAACGTCCACTAAAAATACCACTCCGTTGATTAATACTGAAGCCTTTGAAGTCAGTATTCCATAGCACTGGACCTATCGCTTTAATTACAAAATTTTGGTTTTGAAAAGATATTGTTTTATTACAGCAAAACACAGTGAGTCACTGCTAATTAGTTCGGAATGCTCCAAATGCTGTGTGGACTCAATACTTCGAAAATTTACTTTTTTGAATTGCATAAAATAGACTTCCTACTCTAGGGCTGGTCACCCTCCTTGGCTTTCTAACCTGTGAAAAATGTAAAGGACAGTTCTGCTATAGAATGTGTTTGCATTTTCCACAGCAGGATAACACATTTTCCTATTTATAAACTCAAGCAATTCTGCAGTAGTTACCATAACCTGCCTACACAAGTGAAAGCTTATTTCTCTGTGCTCACCATGCTGTGGCTCATTCCTTGATGCACATGGAAGGACATTGTAAATAGCATTTTAACACCTACAGCCCAGTTCATATGGAACAGACACAACGTTTGGCCAGCCCATTAAGGAAGAAAAAGTCAATAAATACTTAAGAAGCGTTAGTCGTGTCTGTCATCTGCCAACAGACAGCAACAAGGATCAGCACTAAAAGTTGAGACAAAAAGAGCTAATATTCCAAGTCGTACTTCAGTCACATTATTGCTAGTTTTATTTCTTGTAACTGAATGGTTTTGTTTGCATTTCTGCTCCTTTCTATGCTTTCTGCTCCTACCTATACTAAAGACAACAAGGTGAGCAACACACTGATCTTGACCGCAGGAGACCTGAGCCCAAGGCACACGAGACAGGAGCTGTGCCTTTCACTCAGCTCTGCTGGGAACACGTATGATTTACCGTCAAACATGTGTTTCACAGCACCAGTCATGGGTAACTCCAGAAAAGAAAATCAAAAGTGATTTGGGAAAGGGAGGGACAGGATTAGCCAAAGCAACCACCTCTATTGCTTCACGTTTAAAAGACAGAGGAGTAAAATGAAAGAGTTGGTTTGTGATGCTTGAGTACCAATCGCAACAGTGAGGACAGTTTTAGTGATAATTCTATCATTTTAAACTTTTGTGCTAAGGAAACAGAGGAAAACTACCACTTCGGTTCTCATCCTTGATAGTAATCTGTGTGGATTTCAGAAATGTGGGTGTGCAAATGACCTGACGTTTCATTTTCAGCAGCTGAGGTCACTACTCAGAGCTTAACTTACATCCTGACTCTGAGCTTGGCCCAGGCTCCAGGCCTCGCTGTTGCTTTCTTGCTGACTTCTCGATGGAATATTAACTAATTCCTCTTTATACCCTTCATGGCAACAAATTATCAGAGTGGACGATGTCTGGGAGAGCAGTTATGAACAAGTTTTAGCCTCTTCTGGTTCCCTTGAATGGAAATAAATTAAAGCCAGGGCAGCCCACCCTTTTTTAAGTACTGAGAAAGAGAAACTTAAAATACACCTGGCCCAGGAGCAATATAAATTACCCGCAAAAAGGCAGTTGTAAAAACTTAAAAGAAAAACGAAATAAAACCATAGGTGTTATGTAAGCTTTTCTAACTCCGAGAGAGCTGGCTCCCTATAAAATAATACATTTTTTGATATCAAAGCATTTCAATCTCAACTTACTTTTAATAGATGGCTTTAGTGACTGTATTTGTGATGGCAGAAACCTTAGAGAACACATTGCACCAATGCTGTAGCTCATGAAGAAACAGACGCAGTGTAGTGTATCATGACAGACTGAAATGGAATTCCAGCCGTGTGAAGGTAAATTTTCCAGCTGTGCTAGCACAGATTGGAATAACTCACTCATGACTGCTGCAGAAGAAAGTGTCAGTCTATATCTCAAACTCCAGCTATCAACCACTTTGTACCACTGCCTGCAGCAGACAGGAAGGGATCCTGGAGTAACAAGGTGAGATTAATGAATTTCTGAGAAGTAACTTACAATTTTATAACATTTTTTTTGTGATCTTTACCTTTTAATTCTACTAGGTTTTGCTCTGAGTTTATGAACATGTAGATTTATTTAAGTGGATATACTACCTCATGTATGTTACTCGTTGCTAAGATATTCTTTTTCTCCTTGTAGAGTAAAGGCTGGTTCATGAGTGTTCAATGTGCTACAGGAGATCAGCTTAGTGATGTCCACACAAAACCTTAGAATGGGGACAGAACGACACGAACATTTACATGGGAGGACGCCACAGGATGATTGTAGGAGGACTTGGGGAGTTCACAAAGCGGACTCTTTAAATCAATAACGCATTATAGGTTTACTTTGAAAAAGAGCAGGTGAATTTTGTGCAAGTGAACTTGTAGAATCTACAACACTGACTTCAGCAAAGCACAATTATTTTTTTTTTCCCCATTCACCAGTTCAGAATTCATGCCGCCGAGTCTCTCAGGTCTTATTTCTGCATTAAAATCCATCAGATATTCAGCTCCTTGGCTTGTGCTTCCAGAAAACGGGATTTCTAAATGGCTTTCCTATCTAATGCAGGTTTGGAGCAGTTTGGACTCCAAGATCAGACACCACCAAGTCTCTGAACGGGGACGAAGGAACTTGAGATGTACAAAAATGTCAACAGAAGATACATTTTACCACCAGTGGGTTCAGATAACCTTTCTCCCCTTCCTTTCTTTATTCCTGGTCTCAGGATACACTACACAGAATGTGAGGTGTTACCTATTATTTTCCTCAAGGGCACAAACTCCTTCTGAAGGAGCGGTTCCCCGTTTCCCCAACTCAGCTGCTACAAACTCCCACCTGACAAGACTTTCTAAACTGACAAATTTCCCTTGGAGTATTTTAGATTTCATGTCATCTCAGAAACGACCCACTTTCATTTAATTGGTGCCTGGTCTCACCATTGCTGGTTTCAGCTGTCAAAAATCACCAGATAAAGTGATCCTATGTGAAAATGGTGGGAAAATAGCTGGAATATAGATGTGTTCTCACTAAACATATCTTGCTTTTTATATGACAAATTAGTAATTTCTGTATCTATAGTAGTGCAAATATATCAGAAAAAGGTCTGCCATTATTTGCTACAGGCTTGCTGGGTCGTACATCTACCCTTATGAATCAAACCTGAATATTTTATCAAACGCAAAAGCAAAGGATCTCAGCTCTTATGCGAGAGATACACAAAGTGCAGACAAAAAGACCCTCTGTGCCTTACAGCTACTCCTCTCCTTATTTCACACAGAGGTGGGTGTTTTATGCAATTTACCTTGCAGCATCTCAAAGAGAACTTATAGTACCTTGCTTGCTGGTTGGTAACTTCCAGTATGCCCAAAATTAAAGGGTAATCTATCACCTCCTTGGGTGATCCTGTTCCTTCTGCGCTCTCATCCTTTTCTCCAGCCCCTGTTTCTCACACCAATAATCCCCTAATTTCCGACTTTCATCTGATCTCAGAGTGACTTTCTGTAGAAGTTTAAATTCCATCAGAAAAACCGTGCAGCCACTCAAAAATGTCGCTCCTTCCTGAGACAACCAACCTATTTAGGCACCTACAAGAGGCCCCTAGAATAAGTGACTACTAAACCTCTACAAAGCTGGAATCCAAACCTATCTTTGCGATAAGAGACAAAGTCATTGAACTGTGTCTGTTTAAACAACATTTATTTCAGTGAAAATCTTCATTAGCTGTTTGGCAAATTCACTCAACTTCTCCCAGCTGCAGGACTGGATAGAAAATGAACTCTAATTGGACTTTGAGGTAGCAGATTTGACACTCTACAGAAAAAGAACTATCTGAAAATTTGCAGCTGGGGTTTAGGTTTGTTTTGGTTTGCTTAATTTTGATACTTCTTTCACTGCAGATGTCAAAATCTCATGTAGCTTTGAAACACATGAAGATGATTTATTCCAGACCCAACCAGCTTTTCACCAGCTGTAGAAAAGTCAAACTGGATGGAAGAAGAGATAGTCATTTTAGTATTTCTCGCTATAAATTTAACTCAAGCATCCACGACAAATATTAGGCTCCATTCACAGTCTATTTATAAAAAGCAGAAGGGAAATTAAACTAAACTGCCAGAAAGAAGGTGCATGCCTGCAGAACTCAAAGCAGTGATTTAAGAGTGACTTACAGCACCTGGTGACAGCATGTGTGAAAAACTATGTCCTGTCTCACTCCTTGGTACTGCTATTCATTATCATGCAATATGAAAACAACAACAAAAATAAAATACAGACGGAAACAATTCTCAAAAGCGTGGCCACAGCAACGAACAGATGAAATTACTGTGCACCCAGGTCAAAACACCCTGGCAGGCTCATAAGAGGAAACATTATGAATCTTGATGTTAGAGTAGAGATTCCTGATGAGATGATGCAAAAGCAGCACCTAAAGCAAAAACCCCAAACATATACGACTGTAGGATAATTTGCACACCCTGGAAATGAGCTCGATGGAAATACGCATCCTTGCACACAGAACACGTAGAATTTATACAATAACAAGGATAAAAAAAAATATTTATTAGTAAGACACACCTGGTAATCCTTGCTTTTTCAAGTTTCATCATCACCCTTTAGAAATGGGAGTGATGAGGCCTGAGTGGAAGCTGCAGTATGTGGTTACACTAGAATTAGTAATTCTGTGTCAAAACGTTTCCTAGTTTAGTTTTTGGGGCATTTTTGGTTTTGTGTTTGCTTGTTTGTTTTGTTGTTTTTTTTTTCCCCAGAATGTAGCACTGCAGTTGAATGTATTTCAGAGAATTCCCACAGTGATGCTAAAATCTCCTACGTGGAAATAACTCATTTGGAGGACACCAACAAAGAAACATAGTTACATGGAGATCATTACTCCTTATCCGACCTACTTAGTCTGGTTAGGGCCTCCTCAGTAGAATACACCGACATAGGGTGGAGTGAGTCCAGCAAAGGGCCACCAAGATGACTAAGGTATTGAAGCACACGGCATATAAGCAGAGGCTGTGACAACTGGATTTATCTAGCCTCAAGAGAGGGGATGAAAGGAGGTCTGGTTAGTATCTGCAGCTGTTTGATGGGAGAATATTGGGATAAGACATTGAAGCTTCACAGCTTCATGGTGATATGACAAGAGACTATGAATGTAACTGCCATCAAAGGAAATTGCAGACAACTCTTTGGAAAAAAAAATTTGGAATTGTTGGAATAAATGGTCCAGAGAGGTTGAATAATCTCCATCCTTGGAGATTTATTCCAAACGTGATTGAACACAGTGCTGAGAAAAGTCATCTAATTGATCTTGCTGTGAGCAGATAAACGGACTAAATGATGCTCGCATATCCCTTCCAACCAAAACTATTTTATGAGTCTGTGTTTCAGGTAAAAGTAATACTGTGTTTCACTATTCTGCAATGTTAGAAGAGTATTCACAGCTTTGCCAGTTTGTTTTTCTGAAGGATGAATTTCAACAAAATGGAGATAAGATGACCTCTATAACAATGTCCAAAACTGTATTACCAATACATTCACTCCGCTTAAGGGAAAGTACAGGGGGAGGTAAAAAGAGAGGTAGTTTGCATCTAATTAGTTGATTACAGGTATTGTTCAATATGTGAAAATTATTATTTTTTGTTGTCGTCTTTCTGAAATGAAATAATCTGAGCTGGAGGCAGTATGCACTTCAACACAATCACTGGAAAAATTAGGACACTTGTCCATAATAGTTTTTTTTTTTTTTTTTTTCTTTCTTTCTTTAAATCCAGCCTAATATCTTGCTTTCCTCAATTTGACAGTTATTCTGCAATGATGTAACTTCACTAAACAGTCGATCTTTGTTCCTTTTTCTTCAGTCTTGAGGAAATTCAAAGTTAAATTATTTACATGTCTGGCTGCAGTTACTAATGTTTATTGTATTGCAGTTATCTGCCATCAATCTAGCCTGTTACCATCTTTCCAGTATGTATTTCCCAGATCACTAAAGAGTTTTGGATCAGCACCGAAGCTGAAGACAAATCGAGATGAAAACTAACCCTCAGTTTAGAGCAAGACGATTTCCATGAACTGCATCCCCGCACAGAAACATGAAGAAGATTCAGGAAGAAAAAGTGGGACCCCTTCCTGCCATATAAAAGCAAGGAGAGTTTAGTTCTATCGACCTAATTAGAGGCTGTGCCGCTAATCTATGTTAGTGCTGAGGGTGTAAACAATGAAGATAACACACCTAAGTAATGCCAGAACATAGCATGAGGGTTGGTCAGGAGACAACTCTACTGCTGCTAATGTATTTTGTGCTTCAAAGAGAACAGGAGAGTTATAATAGCCCTTCAGGAACATGGTGGAGGCATTAACTTCTGATAAAGAATCTGACTTTTTTTTACATCGCTCACTTCCTCCTTCCCCCTCCCCCCCCCTTTTTGTTTTGTTTTTTTTTTTTTTTTTTCTGATGTTCAAAACTTCTCCACGTATTAAGCTTGATTGCACAATCAACATTTTGACAAATCCCACTTTCTCTCTGTGTTCCCTTTCATCTTATTACTGTCCATAAATAGAGACAAGTCAGGAAGGGAAGATAAGTATATATCTATAATTGTAACAGTGTAAAAACAACTCTTGAAACATTAATCATTGACTAATCTTCCATACTAATTTATCCCACTTGTCTAACAGCAGCTCTTTCCTTCTCTGATCTCTCCTATTCTGAGAGCAAGACTTCATGATCATATTCCTGACTAGCTGATGCAGCAAATTGGTACTATAATTTAGACTACAGCTTCCTGGTTCCCATTATACGACAACTGCCAACTTTCTGCACGATCAGGAAAATATACATCCTCATTCGGGAAGGGGAAAGAGGAGAGATTATTTTGCCTAAATAGAGTAATGTCATAATGAAACTGTTTGTGGTGCTATTATATTCTGCAAAGCATGAGAGGGAAGGTAAGCGAGGAAAAGAGCAACATTCCTGAGCATGAATATTCTTACCTTCAACACAGCTAAGACCAACTCTTGGGACCCCTACACCCAGTCTTACTTTTGGCAGCAGGTCCCTAGGTTAAATAAAATTTGGTGGGTTTCCTCTTCCACTGAGGAAACCAGGACTTGATTGTAAATGAAGAAATCATCTGACACCGAAAAAGAAGTACTGACCATCTCCTGCTCCTCCTAAGCCTATGAGATTAAGCAAATGAATGAAGCTTCTTGGGTACCTAACACTTGTCAGTAACAGACCAAGTCCCTGGCACAGCCAGCCTCTTAGTTTCTAAGTTGTCTTCCTCTTGCTTTATTTTGAAATCAGGGAAACATTAATCCTATACAGTTTCCACTTGGTAGCTTCAGAAACAAAAGAAAAGACTGCCTGACCCACCATTCTCTACGATGGCCCATAAGTCAAACGGATCTGACCCTTCTCCACTGCTTTTGGGTTTGTTGTTCATTTATCTTCGTTGTCAGGGCTCTGTGTTTCTCGGTGATGATGTGAAATGTGACAATGCATCCTCTGCTGTGGCTGCTCGGCTTTTTATTTTTTAAAGGATAAAAATAGAATGAATCTCCAGACTCTCCCAGGAGTAAAAAAAAAAAAGGAAAGGAAAGGAACAAAATGATCCACCGAGCTTTATCCAGAGGATGTGGGTTTTTTCCATTCCCTCCCTCTAAAAAGCCCTAGAAAAATTAGTGAAACAGTAGTTTAAGCCACCCAAAAGGAAATGCATACCATCCGCTAGCGTTGTGGAATGGTTCAGTGTAGGTACACCAGACTATTAAAATGCTAAAGGAACTGTAGCATTTATATCTCAAAGTAAAATCCTGCCTTTGGTCAATTTGTGTACTGTCTTTCTGTATTGATTTGTTTTATTTTATTTTTTACAATAAACTTGTTCCGCCCTGTGTGTTCCCTGTTAAAAATTGTTCAATTCCACCCCCACGCCAGCAGCTCGGAATATTGTCTGGGTTTTTATCTTTTTCTGACGAAAAGACACATGAGAGATTAGACATCGCCATTTCTCACTACTCCCTTTCTGGAGACACAAGTCGGACTTGTTACTTCTGAAAAAGAATAAACAGCTTATCAAGATATTAACTAGCATCAAATTTATGAAGTGTGTTTCAGTACGTATTTTTAAAAAGGTTGGCAGATGCTGAATTTTTGTTCAGAAGAGCAGCACGAATTTTCGACTCAGAAGAAAAATATCTTGGTAGTCAGCTGTACAAAGTTAATAGACCAAATTATAGCCTCATTTAAGCTATTATAAATCCATAGCCACTGCTAGTGAATTTAAATTTAGACTAAGCTTAATGACAGGAAAATTTGGGTAATACAGCAAGGGGAGATGCAGTTCACATGCTAATCAACCGAGCAGGGAGATTTTGATGACTGCTGGTTCCAGGAAGACGATATCTGCAAAACTCTGCAGCTGTGGCAGGACAGGTCATCAACACAAGATCCAAAGTACGTGCCCACCTGGGGCTATTGAAACTTCCCCCTGGACTTACGAAGCGGGAAGGGACGCCGTTCATTTGCTCTGGACATGGGCTGTGAAAGTCCCCTCCTATTCCCTTCTTCCCCCAATGCCCACATCACAACACCTATGTTGGTGTTGCCTGTTTAGTCAGAGCTCAGAAAGCTGAGTGTCACCCTCCCAGAATATAACAAGCCCCATCAAGCCTGGAAGTATTTAAGGCCAGGCTGGATGGGGCTTTGAGCAACCTGGTCTGGTGGGAGGTGTCCCTGCCCAGGGCAGGGGGGTTGGAACTCGATGATCTTCAAGGTCCCTTCCAACTCTAACCATTCTATGATTTTATGTCTTAAATTCAGATCTCCACCTTTTCCCACCCTTTTTAGTTATATACATTCTGCCATTGTCATGAAAGAGAATAATCTGCTAATGAGTGCTTACAGGGAGCTTTGGGTAGACTCAAAGAAGGTGGTGAAATAAAGAGATCAGCAAGCACAGATCTGGAGATCAGTCCAGTTTTAGAACATTTACCTCACCCCAAAATTTTAACAGCACTGCCAGATATTGAGTGCACACATTTATATGGCACTACACATCTATTAACTAGGAATACATACATCCAAATCAAGAAGGAAATTCACCAAAGATGCAACATCTCATCCTGAAAGGTGATCAGCAATTTTTTGAGAAGCATTTTTTAACACACTGTTAGTTTCTTTTAAACCAAAACTAATCAGGGAAATGAGTAGTTCTTTTCAAATTTGCCTGTTCAGTTTTCCATATTTATACATGTTTGCAAAATTTCTTTTAACAGTTTTTTAAAGCTTCATTTTTTTCCTTTCAAATCAGCTTCTCGTTGAAAAATGTTAACTTGCTAAGAAAAGAAAGGGATTGATATCAGCAGAGAGAGATAAATTTATGGTCCAATTTTTTCGGCAGGTACAACTCTGGAGACATCCCAATTTTCTTGAACTAAAGAAACCACCTCTCATCCAGGTACCCTACAGCCAAAGCATTGGCTCACTTTCTACCTAGTCTTTAACATAACTTCTCTAGCAGCTGATTTTAATTAGATGCTTAAGTAGTTGTCTGGACATATATCACTGCAGCATAAATGGGTTTCTGTACTTCATGTCTCATGGGACAAAATACTACAAACACGTCTTTCTTTGTTCTCTCATTGATGATTTTAACACCTTCTCCCCAGAAAAGGGAAAGTATGAAAATAAAGGTGATCTGTGCAGCAGTTGTATCAGATACCCATATTCACATCCCCATCCCAGCTAGGGGATCCAAGAGACGTACCCAGCAATTCAAAAATCTCATTTAAACTGTAAGGACGTTGATATTCCCTCATGTGGATTTTATTAATTTTCTGTAATGCCTTTTGTCAGTTCAACAGGCACAATGCAAAAACATATCAATCTTTTTTTTTCCCCCGTTCTTTTCAGCCAGGTGAGTTCACAAGCTCATTTTCAGATGGAGCAGGTGGGTGTACATACACTGTGTAAACAACACATTCTTGGCAAGGCTGTGTATTGCCATTATCTCTTCTAGACACCAGACAGAGAGGAAAACCAACTCCTGCTTCTCATAGTGCCAGACACCTGTTCGTTTTTCTTTCATTGCATCTGCTTCACCTTCTGCTGCTTTATCAATTGCTCTTGGGCTGTGGCATAATTCTCTTCAGCAGGAACCATTCCAAAGAGTCAGGAATTTCTCTACAGTTCTAATCAAATGTCATAAGAATGATCTTCTGCTAAGGTGCCACCACAAGGTGCCCAGGCAGAAAAACCTCTCTGACTTCCTAGAAGCAATACTGTTCATTATAGAGTAAGAAATCAGAAGTCTAAGTCACACAGGGGACTGAGACTACATTCCAATAATAGCTAAAGCTAAAAAATTTGGGGGAAAAAAAACCCACAACCGACCAACCAAACAACCCAGCTTTCATGAAATATCTTGAACTCTACATAGAGAACAGCTTCTAATTGGACAGGAAGGAAAAGACCTATAGGACAGCTGGGGTAAAGTAATCGATCTGCCTTGTCACTTGGCTGTTGATGCACACACACACACATCAATGGCAGCCAGTTCTGTGGTTTTGAATTGCTATATAGTCCCACCAATAAAACACTTCTATTTTTCATTTATCAATCTGGTGTCCGAATCCTGAATCTTAGTTAATTGTCTTAGTTAAGACAGTTCCAAGAATAGCAACAGTTGAGCGGATGGTGGGAAGTTGTTGAGCCTGTGTTGAGGAAAAAGGAAGCTAATATTTCAGCTTTGTTCTTCACAAATATACAATATAACTCACTTGAGTTATTAAGGAAACCATCCCATCAACTTGGCATTTGCTAATGTTCTTAAAGTGGTTCTTTACATTATTTCAATAAAATTGACTGATGCATGAGATCAAGAGCTCTACTATCAGGTTTACTGATATTTCTTAATATTTCCCAAGTTCCAAAGCATAGGTAGAGAGATTATTTTGTTAATCGATGGTAGAATAAGTTAGACAACTTCCATCTGATGGACAAACACTTCTTGAGTTAAGTGAAAAGAACAAATAACTCCCTATAAAACAAGGACTGACTATGTCATTTCTGAGATAGCTACCACTCACAAGAGTTAAGAATGTCTGGTATGTTATTATGGTACTTTAAAAAAAGAGCGGAAAGCTAGGGATGGATTTATCTGTTCTCACTCAAACTATGCTTCACACCAGCCTGCAAGGAATCCAGTGATGTAATAATGTGATGGATAAAAAGGATGTAATAATGAAGTTTTTCTACTTGCTCCATTTTGCAACAGGACTTGGTTCTGTTTCTATGAGAGCTTTCATATTTTGATGTGCTTTAAACTGTTTTAAAACAGTTGTTAACAAACGACTGCATCAGCTCACTAGAGGAAAGAACTCTCATGCTATTTGTACTTGATAAAATGGAATTTTTATCATGTTTGTGTTTTTGCAATGCAATGAAATACTCTTTCAAAGCTAGCTATTTTTAATTCTCCTTTCTCATGGGTTATTGTGGCTGTACAGCTGTTAGACTGATAACTTCTTTTTTTAAACTGGCTTTTGTTTGTTATTTTGCTTTTTAGAGAAAAAAATAAAAATCTTCCAGCTTCTTTTTCTCATTTAAGTTTGCCTAAGCATATTCAAGCCCCCTATAGGGGAAAGGAAAAAAAAAAAAAAAAAAAAAAAAAAAAAGGCAACAAACCAAAGAACAAAATGAAAACCAAATCAATACCAGTAAAACCCAACAATTTAATATAGAGCAACTAGACTCACTTTATCCTGCGGCCAAGAGCCTGGGATGCTGCTGGATCTGTAAGTGTTCCCTCTACGTAGGAAAAGCTGCTGCAGCCCCAAATGAAGACACTGGGCACCGTATCCAAAGACATAAGATTTAAGGTTTTCTTTTCCCCCATCTCTTTTCTTATTTATTGTTTTCAATTATAGCTAATGTAATTTAAATGAATAATTATATTTCTCTATTATAACGACAATTTGGATTAACTTTCTTCCCTTTCCACAGGCCACAACAGACTCAGTATACCTGACTAAGCCACTCAGACTGTATCTCCATCAACAAAAAGACAGGCTGAAGGTGCACAGACTCACAGAGGGAAATACGCGGTGCTGGGGACTCAGTATCTACCCTATATGCACTTTAGGGGATTCTACCTCAGACCACCTGTAGCCTGACCTAGTAAAATGAGCACTCAGTAGCAGCTGTGCCCCTTCCTATGCACTTCAAGATCAGACCTTCCCATTTAACTTCATTTCATCCCAAAAGCTCGTAGGCTTAGGGATTGCTCACAGACGCGATGTAAAGCACAGTGAGCAGAGATCACCATTCACACTACTCTCATCCGATCCACAAGGCTAACGTAGCTGTAACCAGAAGCTGTGCAAGCACCGTTAGCATGGAACCAACCCCAAGTAACAGCCTCTACAATCAGGGAGCTTTATTAGTGCAGGTTCTGGCTCCACACTCTGCTAATCACATCCACCTGGCTTCTGGCCAGCACAAAGTGCAGGCAGAGGTCACTTGCCTCTGCCTACAAAGCACCATATAGACATTACCTAGATAGGCGTTTGTCCTTCATACGGTACAATTACCTTTATTGCATTACTGAACAAAAATTTTGCTAGAGTTTAATGTTGCCTGGAGGATGATGATTCAATTTTGCAGCAACTCTAGATGGTTTATATGCATTTGTTGTTCTGCGTTAACATTGAATTTGTTTAAACATCTGTTTTCAGTTTGAGAAGATGAGGTGAAAGATCTGAACGATGCAGATTGTTTGGGTGAGTTCAATCAGGAGTGTGGGAATCAAAGGTCCCTATTCTCCTCCACGTGGAGCTTTTTTCCTGATCAGGCAAAGATATTTCTTGAACTTGACCCTTCTACGCTTCAACCCTACATGCTAAACCTTTTGTGGGATTTGACATTTCCCTTTACATCCCGAAATGTTATTAAGAAGTTCTTGAGATGTTAAAAAGCAATGAAAATCATAGCAGATTTAATGAAATTAATTTTGTTTAGACTTTCCCAGTCAATTCTAAAAGAAGCCACCTTTAACAGGCTACCTACTGTTTTAATGCACTGCCCAAAACTATCTCCAAAGAGCTAAGAACAGCTCTGCTCTGTCTTCGTTAACAGAGAACATATGTTGTCAGCCAATTTTTTGTAGCTCCCTTGAGCACTTCTGTAAGATTTCACTGATAATTGCTTTAATAAAGTCTATTTTAACGCAAAGGGCTTGATTTCAGAGATGGCCTACATTTTCCTGTGTTCTGCCTTGTGCAGGCAAATATCTTTACAGACGTTCTCTACACTAATGGGACTGCCCTCCTGGTTAAACAGATGCTGAAGAGTTTTATCGGCTCAAGGTCCAAAGTCTAGGTATGCAGGTAAAAGCCTTTAAACATGTTTAAATTCTGTACCTGAGTGAAAGAAGGAGTCATTTCCTGAATTTTCAGAAAACGACCATGGTCATGCCCATCAGTTTGCATGGACTACCCATGTACCGCTAAGCAGAGACTGCTCTTCAAGCCTGACGTAACTTCTCACTCCTGTATCTTCATCATCTGTTTATATAGTATCATCTGTTTATTTATATCATCTGTTTTTATAGTCCCATAGCTGGAAAAATTTAAATAAACCCTGACTGAGCTTCTGACGTGCCAGTACCACAAGAATCAATTCTCCTTGCACACCACCCTCACCTGTGTGGTGTGCTGAGGTCTTGCTGGATATAACATGAGAAGACAAAGGATTTTAAGTGTCTCTTACTATTGAGTCTGATGAAGAAATAAACTTTTAATCTCTTTGTTAATATCTGGAGGGTGGAGGGGAAAGAATTCTAAACACAGGCATAAAAAAGCAGTTATTAAGTCCAATATCCAAATGTGACTATAATTTTTCTTTAAGAGCCAAGAGGGAGTCTTAGCAGGAAGATGAAATGTCTCCATCAGCTGACACCTTTTTTGGGAAAGAATGGCCAAAGCTTTCTTTTGCCTGTATTTCTCCCCATCATAACCCCTGAAAGAGGAGACCTCCCTCCCATCACAGTTTCAGTCCTCTGTCTCTAAACCATAGTCCTCTGTCTCTGAACCATAGTTTCAGTGGTAGTTTCAGTCCTCTGTCTCTAAAGATTTGCCATCAGGGAATGCAACAGGGAAAAATACATGAAGCCAAATGTTCCAAAAATGGAGAACAGGAGCAAAAAGAGAGATGCCACAAGACCCTTACTGAGATTGGTCAGGCCAGGCCTTAATGACTGTCCTCGTAGAAAGCCCATGATGTGATCGTGGGAAGACGGATCTCAGCAGGAAGGAGGAAATTAAGGTTGTTGCTAAGATGTTGGAACACGTAGTCTTTCATCGAGATTCAACGTGCTGTGGGAGCTTTATTGCCTTTTGGTAAAGGCAGTCACACCCAAACACCCCACGCATCCTCTCTGATCTCCTGTCAGTTGCCTGGGGGGTGGAACACACCATGATTTACACTCCACACACCACATGGACAGAAGGAAGACTTGACGGAAGGGGATCTTCCTTCCTGATAATAAATGAAGCAGTATTTCACAAGCCTCTTTACTTCAAAAGTGTTTTAAACCCACAAACACCTACCATAAAGAGGCTGGTTCCAGAGCTGGGTGGTGGTGGTGTGTGTTCTTTTCATTGCCATTTCATTCTTTTCATTTTCATTTCATTCTTTATTTTTACTGCTAAAAAGGGTAAATATATTACTGCCTGCTTCCCCCATCCCCCTTTATTTTTTCCTCACAGATGACTGCCTTTCCCTTCCTCCTGCTCTCCTGTCCTCTCCTCTCGCCATGTACTCTCCCCCAGCCAAGGAGGGCTAAATAACCTGTTCCATGCCAAGCCACCCCTTTGGCCAGCGGATTGTTGGCCTGTAATTTGTTGAGAAGCGGTGGATTGCTGCCGCCCTTTCAAGCAAGCGGCATGAAAACCTCCACAAACGAGCCTGTGCCATTAGTGAGGAGAACCCTGAGGGAGCCATTGTGGTGGCTGAACGTATAGTATGGATCCCTCTCTGTAATTTAATTCTGGAACCAGGCATCGTAGGGACCATAGGAAGAGCTGCCCCACCGCCCCCGCCTCTCTTGCTCGCACTCACACGCAGGAGGAAATCAATGGGAGAAATGTCCTTGCAGCCCTGAATACAAATGCAGGTTGGCATTTAGGAAAGCTCATGCTCCCTGTGGGGACGAGGGACGTGGCTTAGAGGAAATTAGAACCACCCGACACTGGTGCAGTCTCCCACCCCGCAATACGGGTCGTGATTGACAGGGCCCTTGTAAATAGAAATTCAAGGAGGAGGAGGCTTTTAAAATTACACATAAGATGATTGAAATGACATTTAAAATGCCAATTTGAGCAAGAATGCATTTTCTGAATTATTCACTTCGCAGCGTGCCTTTGCATCTCTGCTGCATTTCCAGGACATTCATATAAGCCTCATCCAGTGGCTCGTTTAAGGAAATCTGCAGAAGTGGAGTATTTAATATATATAATGGATTTGCATACATAAGAAGAGTCTCTCTACAAAGTACTGAATTGCACAACAAATTTACATTAATATTGGATTAAATCTTTGCAGAATGCTTTTACATGTAAATATGCCTGCCATACAAAGCCAAGAGCACAACTACAAGACAAAAGAGAAAATGTTATTCCATGTACCCACAAAACTAATCTGCAGAGCTTCTCAGTGTTGAAATTGCAGGCTTCCAAAACTACGAAATGATAGCACAACTGTAAGAGCAAATGAGATTAATTCTAGCAAAGATGTCAGATACTCTGTGCGAGAATGCTAAGCCCTCCTGGAATGACAACATTTTTTTGTTTGTGGCAATTACAGTCAGAGCTAATAAAAACAATTTTGATTTGTGGTGGAGATCAGTTACCTCATCCAGAAGAACAAAAAGAAGCCTGCACTCACATTTGCATAGAACACAATGAATCAATATCAAATTGGCAGGGTGTATGTTAAAGCTTTCATAGCAGTTATGCTTAAAAGGGTGGTTTTTCAACACTGTGCAGGGATTTAGAATTCTAATGCATCTGTCCCAGGGTGTAGGTTTCTCTCAACTTGGACAAACACGTGCTCAGGGGATGCAGGTCAGAGCTGGAGCAATATGAAAGCCAGCAATTTTGACATAACCTACACATTAGTAGGATGTATTTTTTTCTAAAGAATTTTGTTGACTATAGTGCCCTCTGACACAGTAGATGTTGGAAGGACTTTTTTTTTTGCAGACTGGAACTCTGTTTCACGCTGGAAGCGCACAGCAAAGGAAGCTGTGGTCTCTGACACGGCGAGAGTAAGAGGAATCCCAATAAACTCATGTCTTTCCCCTTGCAAAATTCAAGTAGTCTTTAGTTTTGTGTGCCACGGATGATGTCAGACAGACAAGATCTAGGTATTTGTTTGTAATAGAATTATTTGAAGGAAAGAAAAAATTGGGAAAAAAACCCCAACAAAACCAACACAAACTGGTTGCAAAATATGAATGTAGCACCAAAGAACATTCTCAGAGCCACTGTGTAGCTGGCTGGGCTTCACAGGATTTGGTTCGGTCCCACAGTCCCCGTGATGTAATCTGGACCATGAGCTCTTCCAGGGTTACTTTCCTGACCTTCTCTTTCTTATCCTTGATGTAGCTGGCATCTTCTGCTGCACAGCTGCCTCTGCTCTGATTTCCCACAGCAAGCTGACACTTGCACAGCGTAGAGAAAGCAGAGGAAAGGCACTCAAATGCGATGGGCCTGACAGCTTCAGATGGAACAGCCAAAGAGCATGATTGGAGAGGTTCGTGCCATCTACATCAGGCAAGAATTCTGGAAGCAAAGGCAAGGGGCAGACAGAAGCTGTCAGCTTATACACACAGGCATTTGAGATTAGTAACTCATTTGCTTGCTGTTTTCGGTTTAAAAGCTCTTCATGTCAAGTTTTGACAGTACTTTTGAAAGTACTTTACAAACCACTTCTGCATTTCAGCCTTTTTATCCTCCTCGCTGGAGTGAATGGAAATATCTGATCCTTATAAAATAAACAAAGACACAGAGGAGAGGGATCCACTTAAGATATGCAAAGAATGACTTCCCACCAAGACAAGGTTAGCAGAAATATCTTGTGGCTGGCTGGAAAGAATTTTCAGTTTAATGTGTGTCTTTTGACCAGGATCAAGGCTGCTGTCTGGTATTGAGTCTAACAGCTGACAACAGACGTAACTCCAACCAGGTATGTTATTCCCAGTATCTGTGAAAACCTCGTAATATTCCAAGATCAGTGAATTCAACCCTATTTCATTATAAACATATCTAATTAAAGTCTTAATAAAAGCACACTTATCTAACTGCAACATTTAGAAGAATATATTAATAACTAGGAGATTGTTGTTATTATTATTTGGTTTACTATTATTCTTTCTTTGACTGCACTCAGTCTTTCCTAGGGATTTCTATGAGGTACTTTATGGATTAGTATTTTGATAGTACCTTTGTGACCAGAGGCCCAGATTAAGATCAGAGCTTTCTCATGGTAGATACACTATGGACACATGGTAAAATGGAACACTCTTCCCGAAAGGAACAGTGCATAGACATAAGTAAGTGAGAAAGAGAGTAATTATCAATTACACAGACTCTATATGTAGTTTTTTTCAGGTGATTGCATTTTTCAGATCATAAAATAAATACTCTGTTCTAGACAATGTTTATCAGCTGCCTGTATTTTTTCATGGGTGGCTCATCACCTTTCAAAATAACTGTAGAGCTTTTGCTTTACTTCTTACGTCATTTCTCCAGCTTTCCAAGTAAAATTCAGTTCTGAGAAAAAGAGCACTTGCTACATTGTGTTGGTGCTACAAACAGCAGGTTGGGAAGTGTAGGCACACTGTAAACCAAGAATTTCCACTTTTTTTCCTTCCAATTGTTTGGGAGCAGGGATCTGATTTTCAAATTTTGTTGCAGATAAATGAGGGAAGTGCTAGAAATGTTAGCCCATGCACTTTTTGCTAACACTTATCCATTAAGGGACAGGTACAGGTACTAACCAGCCCAGAACTGCTCTGAGGTGGGGAATGATCATTAAGGGGTGCTAAAAAGAGAAGAAAGATCTGAAAGTTGCAGTTCTGAAATACTGAACTGTAGCTGAAGTCCTGCGCCTAACAATAGAGGGGACACAATAAGACAGCACTGAAAAAAAGAAACACGTGGAAAAAGTTTGGGCAGAATTGAAATCAGGGAATGGAATGAAATCCCATAGAAATCCATCTAAGGAACCCAATCTCTGGGTATCAGGCTGATGGAATTGTGCAAAATAAGAAACAAGAAGGATGAAATCTAAAAGTTATGGGTGATGGCAGAAGAATATTGACAGCTTCACCCTAGACCCGACAGAGAGCAAGCATTTGGGCCAAGAGCTAAGTGAAAACAGATTCGCATCCACGAGAAGGAAACTGCTCCTTATTTAAACCTAATCCAGCTTGGATTTAGAAAGATCTTTCTAAAGAAAAAGCAGAAGTTTACTTGAAGATCTCGTGTAACCATCCCTAAACCAGCTTGCTCATTCCTATATCAAGAAGACATCAAATGGCATGGAAGCGGCAGAAAGTTACTTTTGTCCTCAGTCACGCTTTTTGGGTCATTTCCCACTACAGTACAAATTGTCATCGTTAGGTGCTAAAACACTTCAAGTTACAACGTATAATCACATTATTTCGCCTGTGTTCTTCTCAAGAAAGGATTATCTCTGTGCTCCTTCTTCGCTACAAGAAGCAGTAAAATAACCCAGAAAGTCCTAAACTGTGTTCCTTTTAGGTCATTAAACAAATGCATCAGCTATTGGATAAATACTATAACTTAATTTGCATTTGAAGTGATTGGGCAAAATCTGTGCAACCTCTATCTATTCCATCTCATTGCTGGTTAAGCTAGTAATGGTATGATATTCAGCCAAGACCAATAGATTTGCTTGGTACGCTTTTTAGTTCCATTTTAGTAGCAGACTGTTCCACGGATTTTCTTGCCTTCTGCTTTCCTCTGAGGTGGCTGGTTTCTGAAAACTCTTGGACAGGCTGCTGGATACTTTTTCCTGCGTTCTTTTCCCTTTGCATCACCTGGATTTAGCTCTTCCTTATTTTTTGCAGTAGAAAAGAGAAAGGCTCCATTTCCTCTCTGTTGTCTGAAACAACAATTGTTTGTTGAAAAAAAATACTTTCATAAGAACATAGAAATAACCATATTGACTCAGACCAAAGGCTAATCTACTATGCTACGCCTGATGGAGGCCAACTGGAAGGAAAAACCACGAGAACTAAGTGACAAAATAGTGTGCACATCTCCACAGCTTCCAGAAATCAGTGTTTCAGGGAATTTCTGAGTAGAAATCGTACCTGTATGATATGACAGGTATTGTAGGTATTTTTTATCTACTCATTTGTGTAACCGTTCTTTTAATCCATCCAGTTTTATCAATGAGCTCACTAGTTCAACTACCTCATTTGATTCCCTTTAAACCTACTAAGAAGCCTAATCTTCTGATGCCCTTTATTTCTTGAATTGTTCCCCTTAATCTTCTCCGTGCTCCTCCCTGCATTACAATCTGTTTCATATTCCCCTCAGCTGTCTATAGTTCAAACTGAAGCCAGTTAACCTCTCCTCTGATGGAGAGAGATTAAATCAATCCCATCACTTCATTACTTTCCTTTCACCTTTTGCAATTCTACTTCTTTTTTTTTTTTGAATTTGGGAACCATATTTTCATTGTTTTGAGGAAGTTTGAATGGTTATGCCACAGTTTTGTTTTCAGTTTTGTTCTCTGATCTTTCCCTGATAATCCATAATGTATTCTACTTTCTCTTCTTTTGTTGTTTGGTTGTGTTTTTTTAATATTGATGAGCACTGAGAGGAATACAAGGTATTTGTGTGTGTGTGTGTGTGTAAATCAGGGAACAGTGAAATGTGTAGACAGAAATGGATTTTTTTCCCCTGTGCACTCTTTTGCACAAATTTACATTAATATGGAGTGCGATTTCATTGCCCTATATTTTTTCACAGCAGAAGTTGTAGGAAAAAACTTATATCAGAGCTTGAACTGATTGAAAAGACAGTTGGAAGGAGTGGAGGGACAGAATCTTCATTATCTGTTAATGGTTCTTGAATCCAGATCTAAAGTAGAAGTTATTAAATATGTGGACTGACAGAAAATATGAAGTGAAAGATCCCTTTAGATCTGGATCACATCTTTGGTACCATCATCTGAATACCTGAAGTCAAGTCCATACTCACACTCAGTCAAGAGTGGATCAACCTTTTTGTCCTTACACCGTGAAATTAGTAGCCACACCACCAGTATTTCCTTCCACTTTTATGATTTTTACCTAAGTTCTTGTCAGATATATCTGCAGTCTGTAAAGACAGCAATACCCTTGAAAACCCAAGCCACAAAGCCTTGAAAACCTACGCTCATACATGTCTCTTTATTGCTAACGGATCCTTCCCCACGCTTTTCTCTTAAGCTTTTTTTTGTGCCTTTTAGACACAGACTGAACCAGCTCAAGTGTGACACTCGTTTGCTAGACTTCATGGGAAGTCCCTTCCATTTTGTGCTTCTTGTGTGGCTGATCAATGGGGCTGAAGTACTGAAACAAAACACAGAAGTTATTATATCGCTATTTGGTCCAATCTGAAAATAGAAGATTTTTCTGTTTGTTCTGTTTTAAGAGTGAGAGCTTATTCTTCCAAAATTTATCATGGGTTCTCTGCATTTTCAAAGACCATACCAAGTCAGGATAAGCCTTTTGAATAAATATTATGATTTTTTGATACTGAAAAATTTAACTGAATTATTAACAACGCAGTTGGAAAGCAGAGCAAAGTTAGATTTGGCATGCTGGTAAAGAGGACCGCCACAGCAAAACAAAAAGCGACAGAAAAAATTGCAGTGTTGGCGAAGTTAAGCCAAGACTAGACTGTATTTTTACGTATATAAGGATTAGCTGCTGAACTGCTGCGAGAAATGGCTGCAACCCAACGATATTGAAAAAGTTACTGCATTACATATGACTGGCACTCATTTTTTCAAGTTAAATCCTGGTTGGTGCCTTTTTGCTAGCTTCACTGTCGCCGATTGATTTCAAATAAAGCAACAAGCTAAAAATACCATTCTTTCATTTTCTTTCCAAGCAATTTGTTCCTTGCTGCTCAAACTTCCACACTGCAGCTCTGCCAGCTCTTTCCACAGGTTTCCGAATCTCAGAAGAGTTTCTTAATTCTCAGCTAATCTTACCTGCACGTCTCCCAGGTGTTGTAGCCTCATTTATCTTCCTTTTCACTGAAGCAGCGCAACCAGGAACTGTCACACCCACCAATAAATCTAACCATAATGATGTTAAAAAACCTGGAACGTAACTTCTTGCCTAGGAAGATTCTTGGTCCTTTCTTTTGTGTGATTTCTTCTCGCCCTCCTCCTCTTTCTGCTAACTTCTCTCCCTTTGGAAAAATTACCGACAAGAATCTCCAGAAAACATTATGAAGATGAGCAACTTGTCATTTCTCCCTCAAAACTCAGGGATCTCTCAAAAGGTTTGCAATGAAGTTTAAACCTACTTATGCCTGTGATTAGAAATTAGAGATTAATAAGGATTGACATGAACATTTCACAAAGAATCTGTAATTATAGCTGCACAAATGAACAGGGGAGAAATACAAAGGAACTATGATGCCATTCAGACCTCTCCTTTTTTATAAAATTAATGAAATGTTTCCAATTTCATTTTCTGGGGCTAATCAGAAAAGTATTCTGCTGGAAAGAAACCAAATGATGGCAAATATGCAGGATTTCTAATACAATATTTGCATTTTGACAGTCACACATTCTCCATTCTGATTGTGTGCATTTTTATTTTTTCTCCTTCTTATATAGTTCCGGTCAAAAGGAGATGTTATTAAACATGAAAAGGCCAAAATGTATGAATAATAGCTACTTAATCAATGCAGTTCATTAAGGGAACAGAGGCAGAAGCAACCTTGATACGTCTGTGATATAGATACAGAGGACAACACTCTGTATATGGGACACAAGTCATTTTTTATTTCTGAATATATCTTCACATTCATTGTCCTCCACAAGATTTCCACCAGACTCTTATTCAGCTATAGTTGCTCGACCTCACACGCTTACCACGCAGTATCCAGGCATTAAATGCCAATGTGAACAAGAAATGACCCTTTACATCCCTTACCCCATCTGTCCATTGACTGCAAGGATAATCCCGATGAGGATTAATACATAACATTTTTTTTCTTTACATCTGCTGATTTCAAAGAACAAGGAAAGAGAAACCAGGCAAAGCTACTCACAGTATTTGCTCTAAGCCTCTCTAAGTGGGTAAATAAGGTTACAGCCTAAGAACTGCTCTGGTGATCAGGCTCGAGTGGTCCCAGCTGACTGCACCCACGCTGTTGGAGAAGTGAAGTCTCAGAGTGAAGCACTGGAGTCCCACGCCTGGGTTTGCCGACCTGGAGAGACAGATGGCTTGCCCTGGTTGAGACACAACGTGATAGCTAATACGCAGATGATGTGGAAACCTGGGTGGTTGCCTGAAGAACAATGATCTCAGCATAGCCCACTGAAGACCGCCAACATAATATTCAATCTCTGAACTTTGTGTAGAACATTTGGCAAAAAGTAAAAAGTACCCACCCAGAGCCATGTTAAAAGCCCATCTAAGCCTTTTCCAGATGAAAAACCCACCTTCCAGACCCTCCCCCCCACCCTAATCTAATAATCCCGTGAATAACTATTTTTGGATGTTGGAAGCTTTCACATTTATATGATACAGGGGACACTCTGGTACTCCAAATATATCTCTATGCAAAGCATACAGGGACCTCATTTGAAAAATAGAAGATTTCAAACCAAATTCACCAAATGGCCCAAGATTATTTATAGTTTTGATTATCTGGCAGCAACTGCTACAGCAACTGCAAACATAAATTCTATGAACTTTAATGAAGACTCTCTTATCCTTTTGTGTAGACAGGTAGAGACACTCTTGATCGGTCTTTGAGGGCATGCCTGCCTGATGTTGTACACAGCGAATGACAATTTTATCGCTGGTGGCAGCAAATATTCAAACTGGTTCACACAGGAGACAGAGAGAGAATTATATGCACTTTAAGAAGCCTCAGCATTACTTCTATAGTACTTTATATGACTTTTTTTTTTACTGATTAAATGAAAACAACTACCATTTACAATAAACTGACATTCATACATTATATCTTGTATGCACTACATAATAACTACCTTTAAAAATTATTATGATCTTCTTTAATACCTTTAAGAGACTGCCATTTTCAGACTTTGTTTTGTTTTGTTAGCTCGTTTTTATGTACACCTATAAAAGGAATTGTGGTTAGAAAATACAACTGGAAATCACTGGAGTATTTGAGTAGTGATAAAAATTTACTGCTGGGTACCCAACCATCTACACTGCTTTCTGCAGGCTACTGAAATTAATAATGTAATGGCTTATGGTTAATAAAATATTGGTACTGTTAAGAGACAAATTACTGCCAAAAGAAAAGTGATTTGTCTTACAAACATAGCTTGTGTAATAGTTTACATATTAGACAGGGCAAAAACCTACTCAGTGCCAGAAGACTTCTACCTTAATATATTTTCTTCCTCAGGACAATTGTGCATGTATTTTTCACATTCCTACATGTCTTTTTCAAAACAATACACCATTTTTTATTATTTTTTTCTAATGCCAGAAGGAATTAGTTCTTATTTTGATTGTATGCATTTATTAAACCAGCTTTTTCAAATGATAAGAATTACCTTCTTGATAGAGTAGCACAACCTCTAACAAAAGTTAAAAATCAGGCAGAGAGCATGGCTGTGTTACAACTGAGGAGACTGAGGAGGAAGGAGCAGCAGAAACAACGTGTGATGAACTGACAGCAACCTCCATTCTCTGTCCCCCTGCCCCACTCAGGGAGAGGAGGTTGAGAAACTGGGAGTGAAGTTGAGTCCAGGAAGAAGGGAGGGGTTGGGGGAAGGCATTTTAAAATTTGGTTTTACAGAATCACAGCATGATATGGGGTTCTTCTTACCTTACTCTGACTTCTACCTGGCAATAAAGAGAGTTATTTTATTAAGTTTAATTAATGGATACACATATGCTAAATAAAAAATAAGGAGAGATAATAAAATGACAGAAAGTCAGGGAAAGCAAACACGGAGTACAGTATTTGGTCCAGGAAAAGGAGAATCCAGCAGAATCCTCTTGTCAATATTCAGTTAAGAAACCCTGTAGCGTGGCACGTCAGAAACTCACTGAAAAGAAGTCATCTGTGTGTAGGCTTAGCGGCCCGTCCATGCACTCTACACTGCACGATCGATAGGTAACGAATGCTTCCAAAGTGACACGATCAGCAAGGGAAGTATTTGTGCTAATGAAGAAAAGATGGGACTTGGGAAAGGAAATACTTATGCTGTTACTGTATATTAGCTTATTCTTAAAGGAACTGAGTCTCTGCCTGGACTGTTGTTGAGTGGGGGTTATTAAATATACAAGCCCAAGAACAAGTCAGTAAGTGTTAAAGAAGAAACTTAACTGCATTTGCATTCTGGAGTTCATTCCTGTGCTATCTCATTAAGAGAGATTTTTTTTTTACTATTAACAGCTTCTCTTATTTTTGAAGTAGCACCATTTTTAGCACTATCTGGGGACTTTCTTCTGGCACTAGATCTGATTAGGCTTCAGACTACACATATCTACAATAAAAAGGGCAGACCCTGTACAGAAAACGTAAACTCTCCAGTTAAAATGACCTTAACAAGCTGAACCCAATAAAAAGGGCCTCAGCAGTGTAAGTGCCCAGGAAATCGTCTGCAAGTGATGGTTACCAGAAAGTGCTACAGCTTATTTCATTCACTCGTGGTTGTTACACATTTATTCTATCAAAGCTCTATCTAAAATATTGTCAAAGCTCCTTTACTGTGAAACTGTGGTGAATAGCAGTGGTATTTCAACACCCACAGATCAAGGTTTTTTGCTTATAGATTGGAGACAAGTTTCCTTTAGAGTAAACAAATCTGAAGAAAAAATTATGGAAGATTGACTTGCAGTAACTCTCTCAGGCAGACCTGGCATAGACTCATAGTGACTTATTTTAATTCAGTCATGAATACCTACCTGCATTCCCAGCAGAATCTCACATTGGGTGTTTGGGTGGGTTTTTTTTTTTGGTTTTGCTGTTGCTGTTCTTGAACTTACCAGGTGATGATGTCAGGTCAAAAAGCTTGATTCATATAAGTGATTTCAAGGTGAACACCAAACTTAGCAGAGCTCCTGGAAGTTAAGTTTATGCCACTCTTATGCTCAACACATTCCTCTTCAAGGTGGCTTACTATTTTGCACCCACAAAGAAAATGACCTTGGTTAACTATCTCTGCAATTGTCTTATCTTGGTCCCTTGACATTTGCTTTTTGTGTGTGGTTAAAACTGAGAACTCAGAGAAGAACTGACATCAGTTCCAAACCCCTGTTTTTCTCCACAGGAAATCTTGTAGAAGGTTCTCATGTTCAAACTGGGTAAAAGCACTGTCATTTAAGTAATGGGCAGTGCATTTCTTTTAGTGGAAAATACTTTGGGTGCCTATTGCCTTGGAAAACAAGCAGAGAAGCCACAACTGAGAATCAGACAATACTGCTGTGAAGAAGAACATATATTTTGCCTTTTTTTTTCCCCAACTCAAGGCTACTAAAAAGATGAAGTTTTTTGGCAAATAACGGACATCTGTCCAAAAGAAAAAATTGTAAGATTTTATTACAAGCCTTTGCTACAACAATAAAGATATGAAGTACAAGAATTAGCAATCAAGTTCACCATTAGTCCCTCAAAACAATGTTAGAAATATAAGCAGACTTAAAAAATAATAAAAAATCTTTCCAACAAAAAATTAAAAGATAGGTGTTTGTATAAATGGTAAGTTTATTTAAAAATTAACTGAATAGTAAATATTAGTGCTTTCTTAAAGAATTTTCTAAAGTGCAGACCGTGCAATTGGCCATGAATTTCCCCTCTTCCAATTTAAAAGGGTTACCCCTTGTGCTGCCACTCCACTCCCTGACAAAGAGTCCCTCTCCAGCTCTCCTGGAGCTCCCTTCAGATCCTGGAAGGCTGCAATAAGATCTCCCTGGAGCCTTCTCTTCTCCAGGCTGAACAGTCCCAGCTCTCTCAGCCTGTCCTCATAGCAGAGCTACTCCAGCCCTCTGAGAATCTTGGTGGCCCTCTGCTGGACCCATTCCAACAGTTCTATGTCCTTTCTATGTTGAGGACTCCAGAGCTGGACACAGAACTCCAGGTGGGGTCTCACGAGCACAGAGCAGAGGGGGAGAATCACTTCCCATGCCCTGCTGGTCACGCTGCTTTTGATGCAGCCCAGGATGGGGTTGGCTTTCTGGGCTGCCAGCGCACACTGC
>VZRU01005364.1:281039-295882 GCA_013398155.1 Pedionomus torquatus | reverse complement strand
TGGCCCTCTGCTGGACCCATTCCAACAGTTCTATGTCCTTTCTATGTTGAGGACTCCAGAACTGGACACAGAACTCCAGGTGGGGTCTCACGAGCACAGAGCAGAGGGGGAGAATCACTTCCCATGCCCTGCTGGTCACGCTGCTTTTGATGCAGCCCAGGATGGGGTTGGCTTTCTGGGCTGCCAGCGCACACTGCTGGCTCATGTTGAGCTTCTCATCCATGAGCACTCCCAAGTCCTTCTCCTCAGGGCTGCTCTCCAGCCATTCTCTGCCCAACCTGTATCTGTGCCTGGGATTGCCACATCTCAGGTGCAGGATACTGCACCAGTCAACTTCTCCAGCCTGTCCAGGTCCCTATGGATGGCATCACTTCCCTCCAGTGTGTTGACCACACCATTGAGCTTGATGTCACCAGCAAACTTGCTGAGGGTGCATTCTATCCCACTGTCCATGCCTCCAACAGAGATGTTAAATTGTACTGGTCCCAGTACCAACCCCTGAGGAACAGCCACACTCATCACCTCGGACACATTCACTTCCCTTGGACATGAAGACATTGCCCACAACCCTGAGTGCGGCCATCCAGCCAGTTCCTGATCCACCTGCTGGTCCCATCGAACCCATAACTTTCCAGTCTGGAGACCAGGATGTCATGGGGGACAGTGTCAAATGCTTTGCTTAAGACGTCCGTTGCTTGGCCCTTGTCCACCAAATCTGTGGTAGAAAGTCTGGCACCAAGTTTAAGACAAGAAACACCAAGCAGGCACAGATTTAGGATTGATTTTCCATGCAGTCTTCAGCAAGCTTTTTGTACTTTGCAAAGAGAAACGAAACAAAACAAAACAAAACCCAAGACAAAACCCAAGACAAAACCCAAGACAAAACCCAAGNAACCAAACCAAACCAAACCCAACCCAACCAAAACCAACCCAAAGCAAACCAAACTACCTCCTCTCACTACGAGCGACATAAAAAAAAAAAAAAACCCAAAACCAAATTATAGTCTTAACTGTTAGATATTTGTTGTTTAGCGCAGGCGGGGAGCGACGCGTCTTTCAAACCGAGCAGGCCTCAGACAGAGGAGACTTCCAGGAGACGGAGGAGCGGAGTCATGTGAGGGAGCCGGAAGTCACGTGAGGGAGCCGGAAGTCACGTGAGGGAGCCGCGAGGTGACGCCACTGGGGGGGCGGCCCGCGGGAAATTTAAAAGCGGGCGCAGCGCGAGCGCCCCTCAGAGCGGGCGTGGGCGGTGGTGGGTGCTGAGTCCTTTGGCCTGGGTAGAGATAGGGGCTTCCAGGAGGTGGAGGTCCTGTAAAACAAGCCCGACGGGGAAGAAGACCAGCCTGGCTAAAGAGGAAGCTCTGGCAGGAGCTCGGGAATGAAAGGGAAGTAAGTCTGTGGTCTGTGGAAAAGAGGGTGGGTCAATTATGAGGAGTACTGAGATGTAGTGAAGCTGTGCAGGGGGAAACCTAGCAGGCCTAAAGCTCAAGCTGAGCAGTACTTGTTATAGACAGCAAGAAGTTTTTTTCAGTATATCAATAGAAAAAGGGAGACTAAGGGCTTTGGCCAGGCAGGAAGAATTCCAGGCACCAATATATCTTTGGGGTGCATCTGCTGGAAAGTGTTCCTGAGGAGAAAGTTTTGGTAGACAGTAAACTATCCATGAGCCAGCAATGTGGCTAAGAGGGCCAGTGGATTCCTGGGCTGTGTAGGGAAGAGTGTGGCCAGTAGGTGGAGGGGGGTCATTCTCCCCTTCTAGTCCCTACTGGGGAGGCCACAAGTGGAATCCTGCATCCAGTTCTGGGCTCCCCAGTTCAAGAGAGACAGGGAACTACTGGAGAGAGTCTAGTATAGGGCAGCAAAAATGAGGGAGGAATTGGAGTTATCTCCCTGATGAGGAAAGGCTGAGAGAGCTGGGACTCTTGAGCCTGGAGAAGAGAAGGCTGAGGAGAGACCTTCATGCTCACAAGGATCTGAAAGGTGGATTGAAGGAGGATGGAGTTGGACTCTTCTCAGTGGTTCCCAGTGACAGGATGAGGGGCAACGGGCACCAGCTGGAACTCAGGAAGCTTACTTCTTTGGGTGAGGGTGTCAGAGCCCTGGCAGAGGCTGCCCAGGGAGGGTGTGGAGTCCCCTTCTCTGGAGACCATCAAGCCCCACCTGGATGCAGTCCTGAGGGATGTGCTCTGGGCAACCCTGCTTTAGCAGGGGAGATGGAGTTGATGATCTCTAGAGGTTCCTTCCAATGCTGACAATTCTGTGATATTGCTTCAGCAGTTTAGCAATAATAATTAGCTGTAGTATTGTGTTTATTTATCTATACAAACTTGCAATGTACTCTTCAAATGTGAATTGTGTGGCTCATTAGTTTGTTTGCCTTGCATGTGCTCTCTGACAACTGCAGATGTTTTGTTATTTTCTACTTGTGACTGTATAAATTTGCAAACATAAAACTCACTCTAGTTTTTTGACAAATGTTTATTTGTAAGTTAGTAAATGTACAGATTTCTAGCTTTGCAGTTCAGTTTGTAGCAGCTTAAGTAACTCTGTGCCGTTTGCTTTTCTGAGTCCTACCCTAAGTGAAACCTTTGTGAAATTGGTGGTTTCAGCTCAAAATTACCTGGGAGATTAGGAACTGGGGGTTGCACTTGTAGATGATGTTGTGAAAACCCTCTTGCTTTGTGCCCTAATAAGTCTCATTTAAGACCCAACAAAGTTGTGTGGCTTTTAGAGTGGCTGCTGTAGTGCTGAAGAACAAGTGGTATCTCTTGTCCTCTTTTAGACACATTTAAATCTGATACGGATCTCTCAAGTGTGGTGGTTTGTTTTGCTACATTGATATACTCCCACTGAGACATAACTTTTATTACCAGCTAATCTGAGCCTCATGCAAAACAGCAATGAGCAGAAATTCATTGCCTATCCATTTATTGTTCATCTCTGCCTTGTTAGTGACACTGGCCTGGAGTTAAAAGCTTTTATTTTTCTTCATTTCTTTATCTCAGGTACAACACATTTTAATACATTGTGAGAAGTTAATTAGCTTTATTTTTGTTATTTCGGGAGATATTACTTAATATTATGAGGACTCTATTTCACAGTGCCATGCTATGCTCTTTAAGTCCATGAAGAACTGGTTAGAAATAGAACTTACTCCTCAACCTGTTGTTTGTTGGATCATCCTTATCTGCTGTGTATCAAAGTTTTGACACCAAATATGGACTAGGTAGCTAACAAGGGGAGAAAAACCCCAAAATACAACTCTTTCTTTGGTTAACATGTGAATTTTGACTTTAAAAAGGAAGACATTTGAGCCTGGTCTAACTTGGGCCTTGATCAGCATTCAGATGTGACTATATAACACCAATTTGAGAGCCATTCTGGAGCACAAAATCATGATTTTTGACTCCAAAATGTTTTTTCCTGAATGATATCCAGGCCTTGCTCCCAAAGGGGACCACACACAAAGGAGCAGTGATTAGAAACATTAAAGATGTGGAAGTTTCTTATGAGAGAATTTAATATTTCATATAAAGAAAGCTGGAGCTTGATGAAATGCTCAGTTCTTTTGTATCTTTACTCATTCATGTGGCATAAAATCGAGAACAAAAGGGACTCCTTGATTAATGACCTCTGCTAATCATTCCAGTAGAATACACAGAGCCATTTCTTATTTGATTCCACTACCAAATTAAGTTTGCGTTAATCATAAATGTCACTTGCACACAAATCACACATAAATATTCAGAGTGATCTATATTTTATCAGTTATAACAGAATGCTTGGCAGCCAGAGTGGGTTTAAACAAGCAATTAGTGAATAAGTTATTAAACATTTTTAAACAAATGTGATGCACGAAACCCAAATTAGAGGAGTTCAAAGAAATTTAAGTGTCTTGATTACACAGGTGCCTGAGCTGGAAGCAGATTTGCCATGTATGAGGGGAAAAAAAGGAATATGCATTAGAGCCTAACAGGCCACAGAATTTTCTTTCCTTACTTTTCTTTTAATCTCTTTGATACAGGCTTTTGAAAACTTCCCTTGGCAAATCCCAAGGAGCAATTTCTGAGTAGCTTTTCTGTAGATTTGGATTCATGTTTGCTTTCCTCATGCCTCTTTTGGATTGCTCTAAATTGCCAGCTTTGCATACCTGTTTATGACCACATAAGTTCATAGAAAATGAACCTTTAACTCTCCAGGGTAAATCTTTTAGCTGGGTCAGTATATATTTTTTTAACTGAACTTTTAAATATGCAGACAGTACTCACACAAAAGCTGTTTTCATGTTAGTTTCTTGAGGCACACTGTAAACAATGGAGGGAATGGTTCTTCATATTCTGACTTCTGTGGGGTAATGCTTTCTTCTTTCAATAATGGTGTTGTATGCGGATTCCTAATGAGGTTCCATGGAAACTTGTTATCACTTAATGTAGAGCTTGATGCTCTCCCAGTTTTCTAAACAACCCTCCCAAAAATGGCTGTGCACTGATAGAGACTGGCAAACTGACTCTGCCAGTGTGAAATAAGAACAAGATGTTACCATGTAGGACCTCAACCCTGAGCTATTCTTAGCAGCTGAGATCTGATGCAATAGCATACACCAGGAACAGGTCTTCAAGTGTATATAGAATGAATGATCAGGAGAGGAAATACTAATTTCTTCTTACGGAGAGGCTTTGAGTGGTGGGGAGGTACCACATATCACTTCTGTGTATGTTCCTATAGAGCATGTATATGTAAGAAGTTACAGGTGATCCTGGTTGTAGGGCCTTACTGACTGAAAGAAGGGTCTTAGGGCTTACAAGAAGTGTGGATGGAAGAACTGTAATTGCTTCTGTTTAGGTGTAACATGACCTGTGTTAAGACTTTTCTTCAATTCTCAGTTAACTTCTTTAAAACTGATATTAGCTTCAGCCTGGGGCATTTCCTGGGGATTAATCATCAGCTGGGGTTTATGGCCCAAAGCATGGCTTTGAGCTGTCAGCTCCTTCCAGGCATTCATCAGTCTCCAGATAGTGCTTCACTGTGTGTTGACTAATTAGCATTAGAATAAATATGATGGTTTAGAGCTATTTCAGTATCAGAATTGAGTAAAGCACCCTTCTTTCACCTTCTGACTTCTGGTACATATACAGATTTGTAAAAATGAAAGTCTACAAGCCATAATGTCATCTAGATCTCAGACTGATTAGCACTTGCTTCCTATTTGTATTGCATCAACACATCCCCTCTGTTAGGCCAAAGACTGGAGTGAGGATATTAGGGGTTCTAAAATCCTGTTAGTCTCCTCACACCTCTGGCTAACCAGAAATAGGATTCTGGGACTCGACATCACTGCTTTAATGCTCACCTCTCTAGTTTGTGGTGAAGGCAGTCCTCATATTTCTTATCAATTAAGGAAAGTGAAACAATACTCTCACATCTGACAATATTCCATTAAAAGTGAAGATGTAATCAGCAGTGCAAATGACCAGATGGGATGCTAGTTGGTTTCCAGATCTGACACCGAATTTGACTTCAACAGTCCAATTCCTTGTTGGAATCTGGTTACATTTCTTGGTATGCTTCTCCAACACTTAATTTTAAATCTCCTATTTCTGACAAATAATATTCACACAAACTAAGTGAAAACTTAAATGTTTCCTTCCCTGGTTATTAAAATTATTAATAGTAAGTGAATGGGTGAATAGTAAAACTTCTGTTTGTGGTTAATTGAACCTATAGCTCAGTAAAGAGGATGCAATATTGTTAAAGAATATTGAGTGGGGAAGAACAGTGGGAAAGAACTATTAAAATAGATTGGAAAGAAGACTATAAATTATCCTTTTGAATATAGAGGAAGAGGCAGAATGAAAGAAATAATTCTTTTTTTCCATTAATTTATCAAAATGCCTCATCATTGCTTGAACACTTGTTTGTTTATTATTCTGTCTTTTCATTTCTAATGTTAAAAGAAATTGAGTGTCCATGAAGGAAATCTTGAGCATAACTGGAAGCCAGCAGAAAGGTTCATTAGTCTCTTCTTACATGTTAGTATTGTACGTGGTTCATGGTTCGTTATGTACATTGGAAGGACATAATTGATGTTACTCCTGTCAACAGACCTTGAAAACTGTCTCGATAAGGATGTGGATAATAAAAAGTAATAACAGCAGAGGCATCATTAAAATAATAATTCATTTAAATTTCCCTTCATTTATCAGATTAACATAATGAAATTAAATTCCAAGTAATTGTCTCCCATATCTAAATAGCTTGAAGACTTGAAAATGGCTTGTTTGTTTGTTATTTAGTCTAAAACTTTACCTCTCCCACATCTTCTTTCATTTAAAACGAAGAATATTTTAGTGATCATTAAGCTAAAATTTATCTCAGAGTATTACCTTCTGGCTTCAGGCCAAAATTAGTAATAATATGAATAACAGAAGAAATGCAGACTTTTACGTGGGCAATTCTGGGATCTTTTATTTATGTCACTATAAATTAGTCTTTGAGGAATATTATAAAGACATAAGCCACAGAAGACATCGCATATGTTTCTATAGGGACTGTACGTATCTTTCTGCAGAATGCTGTGGTTGGTTGTAGATGTTTCTTTTGCCTTTTCAGACCAGGTATATCAATAAACAGTCACTCTGAACTATCATACCAAACTCTGAAAAATTTTACATGCAAGAGCTTAGTTGCCAGAAGAATTCACTAGTTCATATAATAATTTTTATGGCTTTTTTTTACCAAAAATGATTAAGGTGAACTAGGAAAAATAGGAATACAAAGACTAGGGGATAATCTCAAGAGTTATGAATACTCAAAGGTCCAATTCTTTTCTCATGTAAGCTTTATATTTTACTGAAATTGTACCTGACCAACATAGCTGTGAAAAATATTCAAACCAATTGCTTAAGCAGCAGACTGCATTAAGGATTTTGTACTGTAGCACTTCAGTGGGCAAGTAGATGCTTTTGTGCTGTCTGATATGTCTAAGTTATTAGTTTGAAACAATCAAAATACCACTTTTTGACAAGCAATATTTAACTAGAATTCCAGTGTGTGTTGGAAGTTATAGTGGGATTCAGAGTAATACTGAAAAACATGCCTTGGCTTAGTTGAGTGAATTGCTATTACCTGTGGATTCTGAGAAACATTTACCTTGAGTTTCAACAGAATTATTATATTCAAAGTAAAAGACTGGGTAGGTGAGATTTTTGGAGGAATAAAGAACTCCATAACTTGTAAAAGATTTCAGTATGTATGAGTATCCCAGAATTTTTAGTGCCAAATAATGTACATTACCGGACCACAGCTAAAGGTGAGACGCATGCCATTCCCAGTCAAGGTAGATTTCGTTCCAGTGTAGTCTGAAGGCAGCACAAACCCTCCTGCAGATATATGTACACGCATTTTAACAGAACAAAGAGCAAACCAAAAGCAAGGAAGATGGATACATAATCCCGAAACAAATATGACACAGAAGAAACAATGTGCAGCTTTTCCTTGCGCCTTAAACCGATGATCTTCATTGTTTTCCAATACTTTCTGCAATACATTTTATGGATGTCACACAAATCTTGTGGAGCTAATCTGGATAGAGTTACAACTAAGCTTCTCTGGCCCTCTGGCATCTCAGTCTTGGCGCTCTCCTGCTGTTTGCTATCAATGTTCAACCTGCATTACTTCTCTAGCCTGTGAGAAGAACTTTTTAGTATTCAATATTGTGCCTTTTTATTCCATCTTCAAAGGTTTTCCATTTCATTTTGTGCAGTTAAGCTGTACTGTAAGTGGTTGATACTGCAACTTTCCTTGTCTCAGATGTGGTTGTTGGGTTGTTTGTTTTTTTTTTTTGTATACTAGACCGTTGCCCAGCAGCAGCACTTTAGTTAATATTTGTTAATATTTCCATATTAAACTCCTATACTCAGGATTTAATAACACTACTACAGAAGTTTCAGGGTTGAAAGCTGGCATTGAAGATGAGTCAAAGAAAAGGCTGATGGTTTCTCTGAAAAACATTATATCCGTGGCATGCTACATGTTGATAAATATTAGTTTTCTGAATGCCCCTTTCTACTCTTTTTGCTTAAGTGCATCTGGGAAAGTTTATATCCAAATTATCCCTTGAGGTTTGAGTGCTGCAGACCATTTTCTTCTTGTTGCACAGAACTTCTAAATTATATTTAGTGTTGCTGGGAGATATTATGCATTTATTTTGTTTCCTAAGTGAAATAAAAAATGATCAGTCATGCTAATGATAAATACATCATTTTGAATATTACCCTTGACAGCTTTATATATCAATTAAATATTAGAAATAGTGTTCTGCTTGTGTATAGCACAGATAGATGCAAAGATGATGGTGTCCATTAAAAAGTCAGCTTTTATCAAAGGTGGCTGAGTCACAGTAGCTTAGTAACATAAATGAACTTTTTTTAAACAGAAATAATGTGGTATCTCAGGATTCATGGGGATAACATTAAACAAACGTTGACTCTTCACTGGTGAACTTCTTTAATATTGTGAACAGTCTGAGGAGAATAAAAAATAAACAAGATAAGATAAAGAAAAAATGTCTGAGTTTTTTTTCCATTTATCTGGTCTAAAACACTAGTGGAAGAATGGCATTTTCAGGGAGGCACTGAGAAATGCATTTCCTCTCTCTTATCTTAATTATGCACTTAGGCTTGCATCAGCTGTTGCAATTTGAGAAAAAATAATGCTTTATAATTTAATGCTTTAATTAAAATAGGCATGTATACACTAATCAAACTCCAGATTGATAGGTAATATGCTTTCACTTAATATAGAGAAATTACATTATTTTATATTAATCTTGAAAACTAGAAGGCACTGAGATGTCTTTCCATCTAAGTTTACCCTTCTTTGTCAGGTGTTCTGGAGTTAGACTTTTTGCAGGTTATCCAAGAAATCAAGTTTCTGGCTCACTTCAGGACATGAGTGCTCCAAGAGGCTTCATTTAAGTGCTCAATAGTTTCATTTTCCTTCTAAATTAAGTGAAGACCTGACTGGAAGTAGACAAGTGAAACAACTATTGAATAACACAGTTTTAAGCCCAAACAGAACTTATTAATGACTTTAGTGGCTGTTTGGTGTTTGTTTTTAAGGACCCTGTAAGAGAATGGAAAAGGCAGATGTCCCTTCCAAACAAAAACTGAAGGTAAAGACCTCAATTCTTGCCTATTTCACCTCAGTCTTTATTCTCAAGGGTCAAACAGTAAAGGCTTGACTGGGACTCCAGTAAGGTTATTCTTGTCAAAAATAATTTAATGACCTCAGCAACATATTCTCTCCAAAACTATATCTTTTTCAGGGTGATTACTTCAGTAATAAAGTATTCTCATGCAACTTTAAGTTGCTTTAACTAAGCAACTTTAACCAGGAGATATTTGGGAAGTTCATATGAATAAGTACCTGTGTTTAATGTTGTTTTTTTTTTCCCAACTTATCACTATCTGATTTTCTTTTATAGTGAACTTTGTTTGGTTCATAACAGACAGTTACACTGAGAACTGACTCAAATCTTTGCAGAACTTCTTACAGAAAACCATTCGGTCCCAAAATGTTTTGCAGTAAAAGCCTCAGTGTTCCAGAGCCCCAGGTCTAGCTTGTATGAAGGAGCAGCAAAATTGTTGACATGTGAAGTGTGGAGCTGTATTTTATCAACTGTAGCTATGAGAAATTCTAGAGGTGCAGCCTGCTGGATTGTGTCAATATTACCTTCACTTCATGCTTCTTCAATGTTAGACCATAAACCAAAACAAAGTTTAAGGTAAATTACTGACAGGTTTTCAAAGAGCAGAGAAAACCCCAAGTTATTAAAAGCACATAATCACTACTCCAGCATAAAAATGAATTATCACCTCATCTTACCTGAGCACAAGGTCAGTGAAGATCCAAATGTAGTGAGTGAATTTTTGAAGCTACAAATTATCAATTTAAGATAGACTGGGATAGAGTATTAAGAACAAAACTTCAAATTTACATGGTATCAATCTATGAATGTAAGATAAATAGATTGGAATAGAGAACCATTAAGAACAAAATTTCAAATGTGGTTTTTGATAACCCTCAACATTTTTATATAGAGCTGGTAGACTGCCGAGTTAGAGCAGAAGAAATAATTTCCTTCTGTTGAGTGAGTTTTCTCTATACTATGACAGAACTGTAGGGCAGGTGCTGAAACAAGAACAGACCATTACACAGCTGTTAGTGTTTCCTAAGCATTTTTTAAAAAGATAGCCAAGAAAGAAAATTAAGCAATGCCAAGGCTTCAGTTGTATTTGTTTAGAACAGTGGAACTGAGCTGCCAGTTAATGATAATGTATCCTGTTCTTAAAAACGTAACATTTTGAAAGCTTCTTCCTTTTTGAAGGCTACCTAGTAGCAACTCCACCTCACTGAGATGAACTACATTTGATTAGAACTATGTATATATTGGAAATTCAAAGTACTTATTTGTTTTTTGGATATTTTAATGTTTTGTGGCTTTTGCTATTTAATAATAATTCATATAAGTTTAAGTTGTCATCTAATTTTGAAACAACAATGTAAAATGAGAAACGCTGCATTGAAATAAAATTACATGAAACATTTTTAGATTTATTTAGTTCTTGTTAATGTGGTGGAACGTGGGGGACTTGTTGCAATTATTTGATTCCATTAGTTTCCTCCGACCTGTTTTTGGTAAAGAAACTTTCTCCAAGAACTCTCACGTATATATCCTATAAAACACATTAAAAATGAAATGACTAACCATTAGAAAGAGAATTAGTTTTTTCTGAAAATGTCAGAGCAGTAAACTTGGTTACTGAATTTCCACCCACATGGTTCTTTCCAACAACATTCTGCTGTGTTGGCATTTACAGAGTAGTTTGTGTATGATGTGATCCCAGACTCTCAGTGAATATGCTTCCATCAGAGTGGCACTGCCTGGCTTCATTCAGATTCAAGAGTTTCAGTATGGAAACCGGTCCTGTGGGGACCCTGAGCGATGCTGTGGCCAAGTACCAAGCCTTTACCCAAAGGGTAGTGAAGTGTAGTTTTGATTCAACTTCTGCACAAACGTGGAACAAATCGCATATGCGATTGAGTGGGTTTCCTGTGATCCACCATGGGATTCTTCTTCATGGCATTCCCTAAATCTTTGATGTGAGTAACACAGGGCCAGCTTCAACCTGTGATTTTTCAGATATAAGTCATTTCAAAATGTCAAAGGAAGCTTGAAAAGATGTATTTTTATCATATTCACTTTTTTATTTTGAGAAACTGAAAGGTGGTACAAACAGCAAGTTGGGCTGCTCCTTCATGTGCTCTTGAATGCACTTGTGTTAAAAAATTTATGCTACTGATAAAATGTTTGAAACAAGAGTGAGTTGAAGGATCATTTCTAAAAGGGCACAGTAACACCAGCAGACTATCAGGAACTTCAGTACATGATGGCTCTAAAAGCAGATGCAAAGCTACCAATATCTGGGGAGTCAGCCAAGAAGCCAGATGCTACCCAAAAAAATATCCTCTGCTGTTTGACTTTTTGGGGTCTCATGGGTGCCATCGGAAGACAAAAAGATCCAGTGTACTTTATAGAGCAATATGTTAGGCCTGAAACGCCTCTACTGTTGAGGACAATTTCATGATGAAGAGTGTTGGTGTCAAAAAAACCCCAAAAGAATCATATCTAGTAGTATGCAAAATGATGTGAAAAATTAAAGCGGTTTTCTGACTCCTCTTGCTTGCTGTATTAAATTTGGGAATTGGAGAAATTCAGGTGTAGCTCAGGATCCTGGGGTGGGTAATGAGCTAAGCTAAAGGCAGAATTTCATTAAGTCTGGCCTCCAAAATTAAATTCTAAATCGTCTTGCTGCTTTGTGAATCAGATAAATTTAAAAGGCAGACAATTACTTAGCAAAGGGTCCTGTGAAGAAAAATAAATAAAATCAATTTTATTTACCTTTTATTTTGCACTGAGATAAGACCAGGAATAGATATTCTTTTAATTAAAGGTTCATAAGATTGATCTTGATTTTTGTTATTTATCTGTTTCTTCAAATTTTCTTCTCCCTTTATTTAAAGGATTGATTGGAGTAATGCATGTGTCCTGCTTAATTTTCAATTGCATCATTAACTGCAGTAGACAAATTTCCTGTGCTTTTCCCCTAGATACTTAATTTCTTAAAATTAATATCAATGTACTCTTAAAGAGCTGATGATATTTTAGAGCTGCATTACTTTTTTTTTTTTTTCAGAAGTACTAGCAGAAATTACCACAGAGGTGTTTTTTAAAAGTCCTTTAAATTTATTGTACTTGCCTGGGCAAAGAGCAGAATAGAAGAATAAGATATAGGCAATTATCATAAATATCTGAAATTATTGACAATATGTTGAAGGAATGCTTAGGAGGTATGAACCAGTTCAGATTAAACATTGGATTTCTGAGTCTGCAACACCTGCTATCTCACTTTATTTTAAAGCACTATGCCTCCTAGTGTCAGCTTTATTCTTGAGGGGGTTAATGGAGTTTTTCCACTGGTTTTATGTGAAGACTAGTATTCAGATACCTTGGTTTTACTTGACTATATTAGTTGAGAAGCGCAAAGATTAATGGGCTTGTAGTAACTTCTATATAATATTCATTATAGAAACACAAGGAAGCTCTTTGAGTTTTAGGTAAATGGTGAACTGGACTGGAACCAGAAGTGGGGAATGAGAAGTTTAATATTGCCCTTCTTTCTATGGTTTCCAAAGCCAAATAACAAACTTTTAGCAATCAGCTCTTCTTTGGTAGTTACTGGGTTCCTCTGAACACCGACATTAGAGTACAGACCAAATTTCCAACTGCCCAAGTGTAAGACATTGAAAGAAGCAGTGATGTTTTGAAGGAAAAAAATCCATATATTTTTTTTTTCAGAAAAGACTTCTTTCAAATCTCTCCTAATCACACAAGGCTTACTCGGTGCTTATTGCAGTACAATTTTATAGTAAATAATAGTGCATTTTAAAACAACAAATTCCCTAGTAGATAGGAAATGTTCTAGAATGTTCCCTGGAAAAGAAAAAAAAAAAAAAAGAATGCATTGAGAGTAAATAAACAATGTCCTGAGCATCTCAGTGACTAAAATGGTCACTTCATTATCACGTGCATCAGCAGGGTGGTTTTTTTGTTCTTTTTTTTTTTAAATTCTTAAGTCTTTAAAGTGTTAGCTTCAGAGGCAAGAAAATACAGGGAAGGAGGCAAAATCCACATCCCTTGTAAGATAAGAAGGTAAATCCTAATGTTTCACAGTAATTTTACAGTTTTTCCGTCTGTCATCAAAAATGACTGAAATTAAATAAAGCTGAGCTCAGTTTCAGTAGGGAGGGATGAAGCCAGAACCTGAGTTTATAGGTAGCAGGAAAAACTGCTACAGAAAGCTGTGGTGTGTCCCACTGTGAGTAATGACATGCACAGAATATGTTCACTTACAGTTGAACATCAGCCAGTTACAATTTAGCTCTCTTCATGATATTGGCAGCTTTCTCTTCTTCATTCCATTCACTTTCATTTGAAATAAATTGTATGATCTGACATTATTTTCCTGAACTGCCCAAATTTACAATAATGCAAAATGAGGCAATGAGCATATTTTTTTATTTTAACTTACCAATACTGTTAAACCAGCTCTGGCATGACTAAGCTCTCCTTTAAATCAGTGAGAAAAGCAGACTGTGACTGCCAACCTGCAGGGAGGGAAGCCAGTAAGTCAGTAATACATCTACACTGATTCCTACACTGTCTTGTGATACCATTTTAATATCATGTATCAAAATAACGTACGTTTCTGGACAGCAGAGATCATTTTGATTCCAACTTCACCTGGAGAGCATTGAGAGAACAGAAGATGGCATGTTGGTTGAATTTCTAGATTTGACAGCTCGGGGATGTATTATGTGCCCAGCTTTATGTACCCAGAAAAGCGGTTTTCCTCTGAGCCATTGTCTTCCAAAAGAAGGTCACACTTCAAGTTTCTTCCAAAAATTAAAAAAAAAAAAAAAAAAAGATCAGTCAAGAGTTTTCCTGAGTGAGAATATATGAAAAGCCACTGTTTGCCCTGTGTCACAAGGTGCAGCTTCTCTGAGTGGGAAGGCTGGCATCTCTTTTCCCTACAATGGTCCACTAACATGACAAAAAACACATGAAAAAATGCGAAAAGGTCTGCTAAAGATGTGGTGTTACCTTTCCTTTCGGGGAAGGGAGGAATGATAGCAATTTCTAGGTTTCTAGTCAATACCTGGTGTTGTGTAAGGCTTTCTGGTTGCTCATGTCATGGCAGAGTGTCATATTGTGGAGAAATTGCCAATAGGGAAGGGGAAAGTAAGAATTTATTTCTTGTCTTCAGGATCAGAAACTGCCCTGGAAAGGGTAGGAAGTGCTGATGTGGTAGGTGTAAAAAAAGATTGACAACACTGTGGAATTTCAGATGAAATCATAAATTTTCCTCCATTTTTTTAAAATTTCTTTTAAAGTCAGAGACCTCCTGTATTTTAAAAGTTAGCTTAATGTAAATTATCTTGACTTTGTGATTCCTTTGAAAATTGTAGCTGAGAACAGCATTTGCCATAATAGTGTTGACAGTATCAGGGCATGAACAGGTAAGGTGTGGAAAACACTCTTGACCACATTATGGATTTGTATATACACTTATTTTCAATTGTATTACCAAATGTTTAGAAAATGCTGCCTGCACAACCATTCCAAAGATCCAGAGGTCGAAGCAATCTGGGTGTTACCTTCCCCAAAAATATGATGTACTATACTGCCCTTCATATTCTAACCTCTTTAATACACTGATTCA